>CAIGRO010276123.1:0-11587 GCA_903798355.1 Fraxinus baroniana | reverse complement strand
CCCCCCCACACACACACACACAAAACAATAATTAAAGAACAAGATACCCTTTTAACTGGAATAATACAATTCCTTGTAAACTTATATATTATTCCTATCTCTAGTCAATATATATAGGATTATGTTCGCACTTTCTCAATAATAGTGGTAAATCGTGAGTTACGACATGAAAAAAAAAATTTGTTTGTATATTTTTCTACGTATTAATGTATATATACATATATAGATACAAGGTACATGTACACTAGAGAGAGGGTACATGAGGTCTTGGTCATTCATTTCTGGAACTCCAGCTGGTAGGGTCAGTGTCTGCTGAGAGTTTTTGTCTTTTTAGTTTGGCATTCAATTTTCTTCCTTGTTATAACCCCCTCAAACAAATCGCCCTCTTCATCTCTCTCTTTCCCTTTCTCTTTCTCTTTCTCTCTCTTTCCCTTGAAAGAAGGCGAAAGTTTTGGGGGATAAAGAGACGAGAGGCCAAAAACTGAGATAAGATCTTACACACATATATGTAATTGATGAAGGATTTTTTAGATGAAAAATCAAGAAAATGAAGCTGCTTTGTTGAGGGGAATGTTGTCTGGCTCGAGAACTCTTTTGTTTGATCAATTCATAAAAAAATTAGATCTGTTGCAAGTGTTGTCGGACCAGGCTTCATTCCCCCCAGTTACTGCTTCTACTTGACTTTGATTATCGATCTGAAGGTAAATAAACGTGTTGATTCAATTTTTTTGGTATAATTTCTTGTTAATTTTGTAAGTTTTAACCCTTTTTTTGCAGTACCTGGGTGAGGGTTTTCTTTTGGAAGTTGTAGGCAGCAGATTCGTGTAATGATTAAGGATTTTGACTAAGGTTTTAAGAATTTTTTCTGGGATACTCAGAAAAGTTTCATCATTACATTCTTGAACTTCTGGTTGATTAAGGTTTTCTTTTGTGTCAGATGAAACACCTTTTAGGGTTAATCATGTTGAATGATTTTGTTCATGATGGCTTTTTGGTATCAGATCTGGCATGTTGTGGGATATTCAGATCTGGCTTTAAAATCCCTCTTTCTCAACCTTTAACCCCAACCCCACCCCACCTCACCTCACCTCATGTAGGGTTTTTTCAGGCAGATTGGGGATTTGTTTCTTTTGAAAGATTTCCAAGACATGAAATATACACAAGTAATTGTAAACCTGTTTTCAGTATTTGATTATTCCTGGGTTTGTTTACTTCATAGTTTTGTTCCTAACATGTATGTCTGAATTTCACTCTGTATTTGGCTGAAACCCTAATATTTAGAGCCAAAACTCCCTCATATACATTGTTATTTTTGCTACAAATTTTCTCCAGACTCTACTACTATAAAACCCTTAGTGGGTTTTGATTCCCAGAATTCATAAACTCAGAATCTGTGACGGATGGACATTTGTTTGATACATTGGACTAACGACTACATAACACGTTTTATCTAGTTGATCTTATCAAAAAAGTCGTCGTTAGTTTGATATGTGGTATTAGACATGATCAAGTACACGACACGTTTTTCTGGGTTACCAAACAAATCATGAAAGAGCATGCGACAAGGATATGCTGCATGGGTTTTTTTTTTTTTTTTATCTGCAATTATTATCTAAAATGCTTGTGACTTGAGAAATTATTGCGTTTATTTTAGGACGACAATTAATAATGTTGTTGATTAGGTTTGTCTTGTCCTTTAGCATATTGCATTTGAATCCGAGCTCGTAACGTGATTTTTCAATGAATATGAATGATTGAAAAGAAAGTCTATTTTCTTTAGACTCCCTATAACACCTAATCAACATGTGCAATGTACAATTTAGAATAAGAAAAAACAAACAGCTAAGCAAGTGAACCCACACTATGGAGGTTTTTCAATTATGGAAAAACAACTTATCGAATAATAATTTCTGGAAAAAGAACCGGCGATTTTTCACTATGAATTGACAGCTTGTTTTTCAATTATGGAAAAACAATTTATCGAATAATAATTTATGGAAAAAGAACCGGCGATTTTTCACTATGAATTGACAGCTTAAATGAAAGATTCTGCTAAAAACAGAAAATACGAAAAGTTATTTTTATATGAAAAACAAAATGACAAATATATTTATAATTTTGGTAGATAATGTTGATATAATATACTTACCTTGATTGAGCTTGAAACAGAATTATTGTAATAAATTTTCTGTAAATTTCTCTGATGTCCATAGCAAACAAGCATTCCTCAACAGCAAAGTTTTTTTTTTTTTTTTTTGTTTTTCAATTATGGAAAAACAATTATCGAATAATAATTTATGGAAAAAGAACCGGCGATTTTTTACTATGAATTGACAGCTTAAATGAAAGATTCTGCTAAAAACAGAAAATATGAAAAGTCATTTTTATATGAAAAACAAAATGACAAATATATTTATAATTTTGGTAGATATTGTTGATATAATATACTTACCTTGATTGAGCTTGAAACAGAATTATCAAATATTTATAATTTTGGGATTAGATTAAAGTTTTTTTTAATTGTTAACTTCGTATTATTGTAATAAATTTTCTGAAAATTTCTCTGATGTCCATAGCAAACAAGCATTCCTCAACAGCACAGTTTTTTTTTTTTTTTTTTTNATGAAATATGGATTTGAAGCAATAAACAACAACCAATCAAGAATCATTGCAAGCTTCCATCTTTTCTTTCAAACTCATATATTAGATTTTAATCTAGTTATACCATTGTACTTGTTCAGTTTTTTTTTTTTTTTTTTTTTTTTCTGAAAAATATCATTGCCCAGTATAAGTATACAGGAGTGTATTGGTTTTCTGCCATTTCTCAAAAAAATTCTTCTTGCAGTTGAACTATAGTAACTTGGTAATTTGATTATAAATATTGCTCGATGTGAGTTTGATTTCGAAATTATGCAATCAAAGCTCGCGTAATTACAACATAAATAATGGACCAACGAAAATTAAGAGGCGAGAAGTTGATGGAGAAATTACCCTATTATCATCACTCGAGATTATCTCAAAGTTGCTCCTAATTTTTCTTGCTGTTACTCAAAACATGCACGGGACTATAAGAATGGTTAGGACAAAATCAAGGAACTCACTTTGAAGAGTCCTAAAAAATGATGATTCAGACGAGATTTGGCATTTTTTCTATAATGAAACGTTCTTTTTCCTATTCAAAGATTAGTCACTAGCTCGAGAGCCATGGTGGTCCCCCAGACCGTCCGGATCCTACGAGTGAATCAAAAGTTGGATGAGAAAGAGTAAGTCTCGAATTCCCAAGTGGACGTATTCTATTTTCATAGTTGTAAGCCTTTATGAAAAATTCCCCTTGACAAAATCTAATGCACCTTTACATTTCTAATTGACTATTTTCTGACTAATTCAATACCCTACTCTAAGTCTACTGTATATAAATATACATATAGATTTTAAAATGCACACAAATTATCTCTCTCTCTCTCTCTCTCTGAACCTTAATTTGAGGGAACTTACGTTGTCTCTTATTCTGATTCTTGTGTTTTTGTATTATCATTGAATTTGAGACTCTCCTTTAACTCTCTTCTTGCACATAAAAAAGGGTTTCTGAAATGATACTTATTTTCTCGAAAATGGGTGGCGGCGAGAAGAATCTTCCGCCGTTCTTCCGCCACCACCATCACGGAAAGAGGCAGCAGCAAGTGAAAGATGTGCCAAAAGGGTGTTTGGCTGTAAAAGTTGGGCAGGGAGAGAATCAACAGAGATTTGTAATCCCAGTTATTTACTTCAACAATCCACTGTTTATTCAATTGTTAAAAGAAGCTGAAGAAGAATATGGATTTGACCAAAAGGGCCCAATTACAATTCCTTGCCATGTCGAAGAATTTCGGAATATTCAGGGCATGATTGATAGAGAGAACCACCATAGCCACCACCATCATGTGAGCTGTTTTTGGGTTTGAATTTTTTGTACAAGCATGTTTGGCCTAGCTTAAAAGTCAAAAAGAAGTTACAAAAATAGTTTCTTTTTGATTTATCACTTGATGTCGTGGAAATAAGCAAGTTTGGTGAGGAAAACATGCCATTAATATCGATGATTAATGATGATGACGATTATTTTTGTTGCTTGAAGTTACAGAAGTTTGTTGCTTTTGTTAGAAAAAAGGGGATTAGTAAAAGAAATTGTGGTTCATTTCTTCACTTTTACCTTTTTAATTCTTTTGATACGTTCAAATAATAAATAAATCTCTCTTTTAAAAAAATAAATTTCTTTATTAGAATATATTTGATTCAATTATTGAGGTGCTCAAAAAGATCTCTCTTTCAATGGTGGCATTTGAAAATTAGCCAGCTTTGAGACAACTGTTTATAACTAATAAAAATTTTAATGATTGTGATATAATTGATTTGAGTAATGATATTCGTAGTGAATATGCCACGTAGGGCGACTACCGGCAATCTTCACTACGAATAGCATTACTTAATTGATTTATTGCAACGGATAGAGACGTTTTGGTATTATTTTCCTTAAATGTAAGGCTACAAGTTTTTGATATGACAGTGCCACAAACAAATATCCACTGCTTCGGATGTCACAAATATTACTAACATACAAATGACAGTATAATAAACAAAATTTTAACTTTTCTGATCATTTTTTCCCTTCTCTGTGCTACTTTCACAAAAATCCTAGAAGAGATGTTCGATGGTAAAACAGAACTAAAAAAAAAAGGAAAAATTAGAAATGTGTAAAATATTTGTACGCTGTCCGGGCAGTTTATCGTTCCAAACATGTCATAAACGTCCTAAAACATCAAATCTAAGCAAAAGAATTACTACTAATTCAACACTAAACATATACAACAATCAAGACTACTCGAAAAGTACTGAAATCCCAGTATTAATATTAATATTAATAGACAAAATTCTACGGTGTGAACTATTGACACAGGTTTACAGCCTCGATTTTTCATATTGAAAACTTGAGAATACATTTTTTATGGATAAATACCCGTAAAGTTCCTGAGACTGCACATATAAATGGAACGAGCATGAAGAAATTCTTGACTTCAAACGGCCTAAACATCATTCTAGTTACCTCCTAAATGAAAAAACTTCCCACTGTCTTTTCAATGCACGAATTCCATTGTTGATCAAATGATAATTTGAAGAAAAGAAAAGGAAGAAGAAGAAGAAGAAGAAGAAGAAGCTATTGATGTCTTGTATTTGAGCTACGAAGTGTCAAACCGTGTAAAAATTTTGTGTATCCTAGTAAACTGAGTTTTCTGTCACTCCTTATCCAATCTTTGAGCACAGAATGAGCAGTTGGGCCCACATTCAACTCCTGCATATTTACGACATAAACTTAAGACTTTTTTGATTTAACAAAAAAAAAAAATAGAAAGAATATCGAGATATATAAATTCATAAAGCTATAAATTTAGAGATACCCGAGCCAATTCTTCTACTGATATTACTCGGTTACCCTCTTGTTCAAAATGCTCAAATGCCGTCGATGCAATTTGCTCCCATTTGTCAAGGGCCTCCAATTGATACGTACTGGTTGCAGCTGCACAGAACTCTTCAAAGTCCATCTTCCTATAGGACAACGGAGCCATCTGAAAGTGAAAACAACATCCCATCAAAAGGGTCAAGTTACTGTGATTAAAAAGAAAAAAAAAATCATAACTTGGTCCACAATTACATTTGTCCAATTCATTTGGTATGAAGTTTTCAAAGAGAGTAGAAAAAGTGAGAATTTGATGTGTAACTTTACATTTTTATCTTCAAAAGTTGTGGCTAGGATCCCACATTAAGAATACTATTTGAAGAAATAGGACATTTTTCCAGACAAAAATCAGAATGTACTGGACAAATAAAATATTTGGCAATTCATTTAACATTTATGATCACACAACTTATAATCTAGCTCAAAAAGAAGGACAAATAAACTAAAGAAACCTATTTGAAATATGCAAGATATATTTCTCATAAAAGTTCAGAAGCTGACCGCGTGTATAATATCAGGGACCCTAGACACCTTCATAGCATCAGTGGCATTTCGTGCAAGAGCCTGCAATTCAAGTAGCATCCTCCTTTCAGCATCAATTTAATTTCATGACCCAAAACCAGAAAACAATAAAACACTCTCTATATCAAGGAATAACCTCTTTCCTCTCTCCCTCTCTCTCTTTTTATTTTTTACAGCCAAAAGTTTGTTAAAGACGCTCTTTTGTAAGAAGCAGATAAAGCAAAACTAGGGCCAGTGAAGATCTTCTAAAAAGGTTGTTCCAAGTATACTCGCGGGGATTAATGTAGTCTTTGAAGGAATCAAAGTGCTCTTCAATTTCTAAACAGGATTAATTGCTTCGATTACTTTCACCAAATTACTGGTCATGCCTACAATGACACTCTCTAAAGGTAAAAATACAACGATCTCACATGGATGCATAAGCAAGAGGAGGAAAACGATGTATGGACATGTGTACATATGCAGAGTCAGAAAGATAGCTATCAGAGAGAAAAGTAATAAGTGTAAAAACCATTTTAAAGTTGTCTAGAGAGACCAGCCCATCTTTGGGATCCAGAAGCGTGAATTGAGCTTTAAGATAAACAAATTCATCCTCAGTCAAAGCTTTCGAAAGGGCCTGCAAGCATAGTAGAAACAAATAAAATTATTAATTATAGCCCCAAAATGAAGTTATCAACCGCAAACATGTACAGCTAATAGACTGAAGGTAAAAACAAAGCTATAACAAGTTCATTTTGGCAATTTAATAGAAGCTCATAAGCAATAAATTACACAATTCCTTCTGATATTGTAAAAGAACGTGCTACTAAAAGGTGAGCCATTTTTTCCCCTTTTCAATTATTTGAAAAATAGAACACTTATATTTTATAGGGGTAAATGATATGAGAACCACTTATTGGAGCAGGTAGAAATACTATATTGAGATATCAGCATGTAAAAAGCAACAAGATTGAAGACTATCATAAAAGAGAAACAGATTGGCATACATAAATATATCATTCTGAAGGATGTGAATTTGATTAATTACGCCAAATAGGAACATCAGACATCCCAAAACTATAGAGTGATGTATCATCAAATGAAATTATGATGCTCCAATCAAGGATCAATGCATATTCTATCGGTAACTTGCTAAAATTCTAGGACTTAATTCCACATCCCAAAATTAAATTTTTTCAAAGCTATGATAATCAATATTCGTAGAAACTCGTTTACGGTGTCAATTATAAAAGAGAGATTTCAAATGTCTGTCTCGAAAATTTCTAGTCTGTTCATATTTATTCAACGAAGCAAGTGTTTATGAAATAATATTATTATTTTACTTTATTTCATGTCTATTCTCATGTTTGCTGATAAAAATGTCAAACTTCTCAGGAAAAATAATCAGATCAAACTTTGCATCAGTCACATAATCTTTCACCATACTACAGAATATAAAGATGTGTCCCAATGTTATAGAGTATTAGCATGTTTGGCTAATCTAAAAAGTTCACTTTTAGGTATATTTACTGAATAAATAAAAACTAAGTTGTATGATAAATATTTTTTATAGGTGACATTTAGAAAGAACTAATTTATTTTGATAATAAAGTAAGAGTTATTTATTTATATTTTTTTTAAAAGTCACTTTTTAACTTCAAGTATGAAACAAGTAAGTTATCCAAACATGTTGTGGGACAAAAGACATAAAATCAACTTTAATTCCCTTTTAGGCGTGACTTTTTAACTTCAAGTATGAAACAAGTAAGTTATCCAAACATGTTGTGGGACAAAAAGAAATAAAAATCAACTTTAATTCCCTTTTAGGCGTAGCCAAACATGCTCATATTAGGAGTTCAATATAATGATCAAGTATGCAAGGTGCTACAAAATTTTAGGTGAAACACAAGCATTCATACCACTATTATGTGCGGAAGATATATAGATTTTTCATGAAGGACTAAAATATATTCGAAGTAAAACGAAGCTTCAAATTATATGAATGTAAAGAAATGGTGATCAACAAAGTATGTGAAAGCTTTAGACCCTGTTCGGCCCCCATTATTTCAAATAATAATTTTTGGAATAGTATTTTTTTTAAGAATGTATGGTTGAAAAAAATGACAAGTTTTTGATTTACGTGTAATATTATTTTATGAAAAATTATGTGGTTGAAAATAAGAGAAGAATAAATTTTTGGGATAATGGGGGCCCAACGGGGGCTTAACTTAATAAGTTTTCAATCTCCCTGGTCATATATTTTGATTATTTGAGGATTGGCCCTGATGAAAAATTGATAAGCAGTACGGCGACTCACACAGTTCAGCCAGTGCCCAATATCACAATTTACTAGCACATCCATAGAGTACAAGAGACGTAAGTTGACCAATGTGAAGCCTTCCATCCAATATCAGCGATCACAGAAGTAAGATGTAACTAACAAGCATTGTGCAAACACGAACAATAAAGTAAAATATAAATGGCCAAACAAGCATTTAATTCTTTGAAATAGCAAATTGAGAAAAAGAATTCTGATTCAAATACTCGTCCTGCAAAAGCAATCAGTGATTTATCCAGTCAGATAAAATAATACCTTCAGCGCTGCACGTTTGAAAGGTGTAGCGTGTAGATACGATTTAACCAGCTTGTAGACTAACATATCTAAAGGAATAGGATGGCTCTCACTTCGCAACCATGGATGCACTGCATTTCAAAAGATTTGCATCAGTAGATATATTGGTAACCGAATTATAAACAGGTTTTGCATTGTGAATCAACAATGAAATGTAGATGACAGTTCTACCATTGTCGTGCTGTGCTCCTCAATGATTACTGTATTTTCAAGAAATATTTAGAGCTCCCCCACAAAGTAAACATTTAACTGAATAAATGACCTCAAGCAACAACTTCCCATAAAATATGTTAAAACTAGAATCCTCCACAGCCCACATCAGTTAAAAGATCCACAAAATTACATAAGCGAAATTTAGCACTTTCAAGAAATTTTATTCAGCAGTTAAGAAGCAGACTACTTACTCAAAGCTTGAGCAGCGGTCATTCTTTTCCTGTAATCCTTGTTTAAAAGCCTTTTTACAAAGTCCTTGGCTTGTGGTGAGATGGAAGGCCAAGGCATGTCCTCAAAGTTAGGGTCAGCTCTTAATACTGAACGAAATATTCCAGATTCTGTCCTTGCCCAAAAAGGTCTGCTTCCACATAGCAAAATATAGCAGATAACGCCAATGCTCCAAATATCAGCCTCCAAACTATAAGATCTATGGAGAACTTCTGGTGCCACATAATAAGCACTTCCAACAATATCATTTAGTCTTCCTTCTGCAGAAACAAAGATTTTGGAGCGCATAAAAGATGTTTTTTCCCCTCAATTCTTGGCATGCGTACATCATAGCAATGACAGCTATAAAAGACTCGTGTTGGCTATAAAGGAATGATATACCAAGATGATAATAACTTTTCTTACAATACAATTTTCTAGGCATATCAGACCAACAGGAGAAGCGCCATTCTATCTACTTCTATATTGTCCATTTTGAGATTAAAATAGGTGAAAAACTAGCAGCATAAATCAAATGCCAGTAATAGAAAATTCTTGCGACTGGACAATAGAAAATAAAGCTGATATAATAAGCTGATTACTGGAATAGCATGAAAAAAATTGGTTAGACAGTCATGCTCTGCAAAAAGACAGGTTGGAGATGAAAATTTAAACTGCCAGCGTATTATTTACTCTCCACTAACTAGGCTTAGTTTCTCTAAGTCGTTTACTGCATCAGCAAATATGCCAGGAATGATTAAGGTCATTAAACTAGAGATGCTTTCCAACGAATTTCCCACTTAAGGTAAAAAGTAACCTGACAAACAAACCTATTTAATAATTTATTTTCATCTTTACCTCCGTCCTTGAAGCATGGCAACATTTTGGAAATAAATTGAAGCTGGCTATTACAACTACACGGTAGCACAAAAGTAACGAAAGGCATAAACCAACCAACAAGCTATATGACTCTCTAGAGGCCTATACAATTTGACGAAGTGTGGCACCAGGCATCCGCATTTCTATTGAATTTGATTGCAAAGAGACGTCAAAGTAAGGCTAATTGAGAAGACATATATTGAAGTCAAACTGACTCAGTCTGATAAAAAAAAACACTTTAAAGCTCGTGCGATACTTACCTGGCCTAATGAAGTCAGAAAGACCAAAATCAATAAGCTTCATATCAGCGTCTTCACTTCTAGAGGCAAAAAGAAAATTCTGCAATGCAAGCAATTCAATCAACATCAACGAGAAGCAGTAGAACATTGATCATTTTGACAAATGCAATCAATGAATTATTGGGTGATAGAAGTTCTCAAAATACCTCAGGTTTTAAGTCACGGTGGACAACACCTTGGAGGTGACAAAATGATACAACACTTAGAATTTGAACAACGATAAGTTTTGCTTCCTCTTCTGTATATCGGCCACCTCTGCAGTAATTAAAATAAGACGTACAAAAAGCATCCATTAACAATGGCATATAATTAGAAGAAAAAAGGTATTTTTTTTGTTACCCATGTATTGAGGCCCTGAGGCCTACACATTAGCTAGAGAGAATGCAATTTCACTCACTTTGACAATATTCTGTCCAGTAGCTCCCCGCCATCACACAACCTACAATAAAAGAAAACATAGCTAATAATTGGTCTAGATTATTCACATGATACAGCTAAGATACACAAAGAATAACAGGTACAAATGATAGCTCTTCAGGAGAACATAGAAAATTAAAAGTCAACCAGTGACATGCACTTATTTTGTGACATCTATTTAGTGACGGAGGCCAAAGGACAGCAATTCTTTTAAAAGGGAATCACAACATGATATCTAACTAAGACAAACCAAAAAATAACAAATTTCCAACTGAGAACAAGTTTTCTGATGCAAAGTATAAGAAGTAGGAATTTATTAACCACTGAGACCACCCTAAAGCCCAAGGAAGACTTTGACAAGCCCGGTATTGACTTTGCCCAGTTGCTGGATTTGGGTAAATAATACTGTTTTGTAAATCAGAAATGGGCTTTTGAGCAAAACTCAAAGAGAAGACTTCGAGTTTGTGGGATTTTGACCAAATATATCATTCTAGGGTCAAATTGCAATTTTCTGTTATCTCAGGAATTCTGCCATTTCTTATAATTTCCTTTATTTTGTGGGTTCTTTTATAATTTAATTAAACTTTCTAAAGAGGGTTTTGATATAAAGACAGGCAGGGTTTCATTATTTGACACGTTAAATTGAATAAATTTATCTTTAAGAGTTTTCTCTATTTTCCTATCAAATTTTCAATATTAATTTGAGACAATGAGTCTTTGTTTGTTTATAATTATTTTTTTCAAACCTTTGCTACACTGATTTCAAAGAAAATTTGAATGAAAATAACAAAGACAGATCAAATTCACAAATTGCGTGCATAAACAAAACATTAGAAGACAAGGAAATACATACTCCATTATTATATACACGTTGTTGACATCCTCACAAGCATCATAAAATCTAACCAGATGCTTATGGCCTGAAAGTGCTTTCAAAATTTTCACTTCTCT
>CAIGRO010276080.1:0-21038 GCA_903798355.1 Fraxinus baroniana | reverse complement strand
AAAAATTCCAGAAGATGATGAGGAATAGGAAAAAGCCTCAGGCACATAACAGTAAAGTCCCTAATAAACTCTTGAGAGGTAGACATGAGAAGAACACCCCTAGGACTCCCGCTAAGAAGACTCAATATGTCCAATGCCATGAGTGCAAGAGTTATGGTCCCTATAGGAATGAATGCCCTAATCTGAATAGGGGCTCGAATAAGAAAAGGCGTAAGGTTTTAGCTGTGACCATGAGTGATGAGGAGTCAGATTCCTATTCTCAGAATGAGACGTCTAGTGGTGAGGATGAACAAAAATTCATGGCCTTCACCTCGATTGCTGCAATCAAATTCGACTGTAAGATTAAGGATAGAAAAAGGTAGAATGAGAGTAAGTTGTCTGATTAAGAGTCTGATGAAGAGACGGACATTCACGAGTCTTATCGTGAATTATTTGAGGAAGGTCTCAAAATCAAGAAGGTCAACAAAGCCGTTCTGAAAAAGGTGAACGAGCTTGAGCTTGAACGTGAAAAATTGTTGAGTGACCTTTAGGATTCGATCAAGAAAATGAGTGAGTTGAAGCTCGTCAATGAAAACTTGGAGATTAAAGTTAAATCATTAGCTTCTGATCTTGATAAATCTAATGCTCAACTCCAATCATTCGTGAGTGGCTCGCAGAAGTTGGATAATCTGCTTGGGATAAACAAGCCAACGGGTGACATGCATGGTCTGGGTTGTGTTCATAATCATGATGCTACAATCAGTACATCCAAGACCACTTTTGTTCTTACCATGAACAAAGCTCGTGAGATTAGTTATCCGAAACCCAAAGGTAAGCATGACATTGGATCGAGACCTACCGAACAACTTAGGGTTAATCGTCCTACTTATCGGCAACAACCACCGAGCAAGTTTGAACCATGGTTCATTTCCACTTGCCACCACTGTGGTGCACTGAGACACATTCGACCTAGGTGTCGTAACCGTGTGAATAAAAGTAAGAATATGGATTTCACTAGTAAGGTTGACAATCTGGATTTCACTAGTAAGGGTGACCTTCTTGCCAATTAAGTCAGCCATTTAACTGAGATGATAACTCGGTTAACTCAATCATCTTTTGCTTCTAAGAAAGTTTAGGTCAAGAGAAGAGACCTCGAAAGTCGTGAAAATGGTCGTGCTCTTCATGACAAGGGCATTCAACTTTCGCCCTAAATTGGTGTATAAGTGCATGCATGTGTAGTCTATTGTTTCCATTCATTCATTCATGCATCCCATTTATTTCTTTTTTGTTATTTTTGTTTTATGATTTTAAACATGTTATGTATGACCAAGTAAACAATTATCTGTTTTGCACTGTTATTTTCATTGCTTGGTTCAGTTTAACATAGAGTATTGAGTATATATGTCATCATGTAAATTTCTGTACTATACACACTATGATCTTGTGAATGAGTCTGAACCACGTGTGTGAGATTTGGGATGTTGGTCACATGTTAGTAGGGTGACCTCGAACATGAATTACTACATTTAGATGACCTCAGCTCGTGATAGTCTCCTTGCATTGTTGCATTTATGATAATAAAAAATTTTGAGTGCTTAAATGATTCATCTTATATTCTGTTCGAAACCTATTTGACTCAAAGTTTGAGGGGTTTCTCATAACCTGGTGTCTATGGTCATCTGACTTGGGTTAACCGGCCTAAAGCTCGTTATATGGGTCAATTTAGTAGGTTAATGGACATAGTCTACACATAAGATTTTGTTTTGAGAAAAGCGATAAAAATTAAAATATGCTTAAACTCAGAGATAGAAAGGAAAAAAATTATCATATAATTGAGCTCCTTTTCAGGTCCTAAAATTTATTCGGGTTTGACTTTCATCAGTAGGGATCATACTTATTTAACAATGATGTTGTGCATGTCCTTTCTCACCAATTTAAGGTTTGGAGCTGTTTTCACAAGAAAATAGTGGCACATTATACACATGAGTCATTTATACACTTTACTCCATCTTGAACTTAACTTCTTATGTGGGAAAGTTTTTTTGATATTGCTCGACTTATGATTGCATGCTTGATTTTAATTATCGAAGTATCGAGAGCTTTAGTTGTTTATATTGACGTTTTATTTATTTTAAAAAAAAATACTATTTTCCTTAATTTTTGAATGTTTGGTGCTATTTCTGTCAATTGTCTTGTCGTCAGCCTATCGCTGGAACACGCTCAAGCGACAACATCAGAAGCTGTCTCGCTCGAGCGACAGTGCGTTAGTTTGTGGGTTTAAGGGTTTTTCACGCATTTTTCACCCATCTTTTTTAAATTCTCTCCATTTCTCTTAGCACCCTATCAAAATTTCAATTCTCCACTCACTTTATCTTGCCTAATCGACTGCATTGTGCATTTATTTCATCAAATCATCAAGCTTCAAAAGGTAAATCCGAAAACTTTATGTTTTTCTTCATTTTTGTAATTATTTTGGATTTTTCACGTATTGATCATTATTTCTTGAGTGGTAGAAGTTGCATTACTTATTTTAATCATTCACCAAGCTTGTCATCATTGTTTTGAACGATTTTGATTCACATATTGAGTTCTTGGCCGTGTTTGGGGAGATTTTAGTGGTTTCTTGTGGATGCTTTCATTCTAATTAATCATTTCAATGACTTTAGTTGATGACAAGTGGTTTAGATTGCTTGGTGTGTGATTTTGGGTAAAGTGGAGTTAGTTTAGTTGTTTTAGACCGAATTTTGTCGAGGTTTGAACATTGGTTCTTTGAATTTAGTGTTGGTTTCGACTGTTGGAATGAAGGGAGGTTGTGTTGGACCATGCATTTAGGTGGTTTGTCTTTTTGGAGTCATGTGTTCATTGTATTGGTTGTGACACCATACATGGAAGTTACGTCCCCCGTCATGACGTCACGTCACCACGTCAGGACACCACGTCCCTACGTCTAGACACCATGGCACGTGTCGTGTCTTCACGTCACCTACGTCTAGGCATCATTGCATGTCACCATGCATTCACAGTAGGGCACGCTATATGTCATTTTTTTGTCTCGTTTTGAGTGCATTTATGCATTCCATGCATATCACGATTTCATTTGTTGTTTATCGATGTTTTAATGGTTTTGTGATTCAATTCTTTCAGATGCCGCCTAAGAAAGCACACACTTCTACTTCCACTCTTAGTACTTCGACTTCTTATAGTTGAACTAGGTTCATTTCTATAGTTGCCCAAGATGTATTGGGTCACAATTTTTCCTTCGCCATGTACTCTTTGAGCGCAAGATCATCATGTTTGACCTTTTACCTGACCTCGCTGCTATTTTCACTTCCCGGGGCTGGAAACTTCTTCTTGTTGAGTTGAATCCTCCTCCTTCTTTGTTAGTGCAGGAATTCTACGCTAACATACATGATGTTAGTGGTACTTCATTTAGGGTTTTTCTTCAGGGTCGAGAAGTTAAGAATACTCCGGGCGTTATTTCTAATATCATTTATATTCCAAGAGTCGTCCACCCACTCTTTTCCCATCTTATTCCTAATTCACTTCCATCGAACACTTGGTCCGTTCCACGATGTTTAACACACCGATGGAGAGTGGTCCTGGTATGATACGCATTGGTTCTTTACCCACTGACCAACAAATTTTGTTACACATTGTGTGCACAAATCTATGGCCAGTTTCTCACACTTCTTCATTGCCTATGGAGAAAGCTCGTTTTCTGTACGCACTGCTGCATGGTGATTCCATTGATCTTCCTACCTTTATTTGTGAGCAGATTTTACGTGCATTCCGAACTACGGGTACTCAGGTTGGGCTGCCTTATGCTTGTCTTATCTATAGGTTAGTCACTGCCCTAGGAGCTNCACACTTCTTCATTGCCTATGGAGAAAGCTCGTTTTCTGTACGCACTGCTGCATGGTGATTCCATTGATCTTCCTACCTTTATTTGTGAGCAGATTTTACGTGCATTCCGAACTACGGGTACTCAGGTTGGGCTGCCTTATGCTTGTCTTATCTATAGGTTAGTCACTGCCCTAGGAGCTAGTTTTCCCGAGAGGGTACCGCGACGGGTTTCTCGGCCGATTGGCCATACCACTATAGCCCATAGTCGGTCTCATGCTTCATCCAAGCCAGCACAGCTAGTTGACCCGACTGTGCGGCTAATCCCATCGATGACCTGTCTTTTTTGACCTGACCGATTTTCCTTCTGCTCCTCCACCCTCCGATATCCCGTCCACTTCTTCAGCTCCTCCTCCTTCTACGTCCGTACCTCCTCCTGAGTCTGCTCCTTCTGTGTCTGTTCCCATCGACCCGTCAGTCGCTCTGTTAGGATAGATGACCGTGCTTATCGAGCAGCAGGCTCGTATGCTGGTAGAGATTACATAGTTTCGTGCCACAGGAGATAGATCAACTTGTATTTTCGCTAGAGTTTCATCTTGTAGTCTTTTAGGATTAGTGTCACTATCTACCGAACAATTGCTGTATTCCCCAACCTCTACTTCCAATGCTTTCATTTTTTCTGATTTTTCTTCAACTTGACTCATCTTTTCAGATCTCAAAAATTTCAATATTTTTTCAATTTATAATAGAATTTTGTGGTTTACATTGTTCAAAGTTTTCCACTGATGGTTCCATTTTGTTGATGATTGAAATCAGATCAAAAAATCCTTTCACATAACTAGAATTTTTACATACTAAATTCACTAGTTTCGATACTCAAACTTGGAGCAAGATGGAAAATAACTATTTGAGATAAAGATATTTAAATTACATCCCATCTTCTTTAAAAGTGGGAGTATTTATAAATTTCCATCCAAGTTTTTGGGGTAATTCGATCATTTAGGGAGATCGATAGATGGTGACCTCTTATTTTCTAATTTATAAATTATGTTAAGAATATCACGTTTTATTCACTTGCTCACGCATTATTTTATCAGTAGTCCATAGCAGATGAACCTTTTGTGCCTTATTTCCATTGCATATTGCTTTGTGAATGAACCTTTTATGCCTTGTTTCCATTGCATATTGCTTTGCGGATGAACCTTTTATGCCTTATTTCCATTGCATATTGCTTTGCGCTTCACAATCACTTGGCAAGTTTCGCGGATTATATTTTGAGATTTAACGGCGCTCAAACAAAGGTTATCTTTTATCAAAATTTACTAAAATCCTAATTTTTATCTAAATCAATCATGACTCCGTTTAAACAATTTAGTTAACCAAAGTTTAGAATATTACTATTTATTATTATAATAATGGAATATCGGTAATATAATAATTAATGTGGAATAATGAGATATGACAGCTCAATTCCTATCTCTCATGAAAATTAAATTGCTTAATAGCAAAAAACGTCCATATGTTTGACACTTCTTGCGAAAATGTTTATACGTTTCATTTTTTTGCATTTTTTTTTCTTATTTCAACGTTTCATTGCGGAAAACATCATTTTCACTATTTTTAACGTAAAATGACAATATACCCTTCCATTTAAATAAAAAAAGAAGAAAAATATAGAATAAATTGCAATGTTACTTCTAAACTTTTTTAAAAAGTGCAAATGAGTCCAAATTAATTATTAAAATATTAAAAGTAACTAAATATAAAAATAAAAACCGTTTCTCTCCTTTGACGCTGCACCGCTAGAAACCAAAAACAAATTAACTTCATCGTTGGGATTCACTGCTAATCCACTGCAATTGGAAATCGAATTCACACCACAAGATCTATTAGCTCGGAAAAAAAAAAAAGACAAAAAAAGACAAAAAAGACAAAAAAAGGAAAAAAAGGAAAAATCATCACAATCCCTTTGTATTCAACAGGTCAATCTCCTCGAAGAGAAATTAATGAACAGATGTCATTAACATTAGAATAAGCCCCCGTTTTAGCTCTATTTTTGGAAAGTTATACTTCTCGAGCGCTCGCAACTGTCAAATGAAGATTGTTGTTGGTTTGTGTGGGAAAGAGACGGAAGCATTTTTCTAGTTTTTCTTCTGCTTCTACTTTTTGGGATTCCAAGTATAGGGTTGTTTGCTTCCAAAAAATGAAGAATCATTAGGTAAACAGAGAGGACAACCACCCTTGAAGAAATCCCCAATTTCTATGAAGTATGAACTTTAATTTTTTGATTCTGAACTAATGCTGATTGTCGATGAATAACCAAAAATAAAAATAAAGAGATGGTGCATTTTCTTCACTTTCCATTTCTATCATAACTTTTTGGGGATTGATAGCAGTAGTTTGTGGTGTGAACTCCGGTGGTTTTGATGGCGACGGTGGTGGTGGCGGAGGCTAAGGCCGAGGGAGGGGGAGAAGAGGAGAGAGTGACAATTTTATTTTTATTTTTGATTATTTTTTATTTTTTAATAATTTATTTGGACTCATTTGCACTTTTTAAAAAATCTAGGAGTAAGATTGCAATTTGTTTTTTATTTTTCTTTTCCCTCTTTTTTTTTGATTTATTTAAATAAAAAGATATATTGATCATTTTACGTTAAAAAATAGTGAAAATAATATTTTCTGCAATGAAACGTTGAAATAAGGACGAAAATACAAAAAAAAAAATAAAAATGAAACGTATGAACGTTTTTCACAAGAATTATTAAACGTAGGGACATTTTGTGCTATTAAATCTAAATTAAATTGTCATTTGACATTATTCTAACATAAATAATTATATCATCGATATTTTATCATTATAATGATGAATTACTTCAAACTTTATGGCATTTATATCAATTTTTAAAATGTCCGTTTTATTTTTATTTAAAAAAAATGATATTGTCACGAATCCAGTAGATCACTGCTTTCCAGTAACAGAATAACAAAAAATAAAAATAAAAATAAATGTCGCACTGGCTCAATCTTTTACCGTATAAAATCCCATTTTAGTCCCTCTCCAATTGATCACTCTCCTTCGCAACGCTTTCAAGAATTCTTCACTCCCATCTCTAATTAACATTAACAATATCCATCTATTTAGGCCTAAATTTTTTCATAAACCATAACTGATAACCCCAATTCGCATCAGATTTTGCTTGTGCGTCTACGTAGAATTTTTATTTTCTGTTGGTTTAAGATTTAGCGATGAGTTCGAGAGCGAGGTATCCGCCGCCTGGGATGGGAGGCGGCCGAGGTGGGGGAATGAACATGAATACTGGACCAAACTTTCAGCCAAAAAATCCTACCCAGCAGTACGTGCAGAGGAATTCAGCGCCGAGTAATCAGGCATTTCAGAACCCTCAGCCACAGCAGTTGCTTCCAAGGAATCAGCTTCCGGCTCCTGCTGATCCGGCGGGCAATGAGGTCCAAAGGGGCATGCATTCGGAAACTATCGATTCAAGGTCAGAACCAGGACCCTTTTTGTTTTACGAAAGAAATTGTTTTTATTTCCAGAGCTAGGGTTATGTATAGATTTTCAAGGAAACTCTTCTGGAATTTTTGATCTGCATTATTGAATATGCGATTGGTCTGTAATCTGTATTTGGTTAGTTTTGATTTGTGGATGGTTCCAAAAATCGAGGAGAATTATCCTGTGCCATTCGGCAGTTCAAAAAGTTTTCCTTTTTAATTCTTGCTATTACTTGGTTTCATATTATGAATGTAGCTCTTCTGGAATTTTTGAGCTGCAATATTGAGTGTGAGATTAGTCTGTAATTGGCTACTTTTGATTTTGTTGATGTTTCCATATTGAGGAGAACTATCCTGTCTGCTATGCGATACTTCAAAAATGTTTTCAGTTTTTAATTCTTGCAATTATTTTGTTTCATGCACTAATGCGCTGTGATCTTTGTCCATTGAATGCATTTGTTTTTCTCTGATGTGATGATGTTTTGTGAATCTCTTTATGACAAATTAGTTTCAGAAATGGAGCATGCAGATGATATGGAGTTCATGATATTCAAGGACACATTGCCAAAATTTATGGGATTAAACATCTCGCTTAAAACGCTGGGAAGTGGAATCTTGTTGCTATAGTTTGATGCAATATTCTCATTTCTTACTAAGATTTATGTTGCGGGTTCAACGCCATTTTTTTATTTGAACGTCATGAAAAGCAGATTTCTCTGTTTCTTGTTTCTGTTTTGTAAACTTTTGATGTGTTCAACAAATATTCTTGTTTCTTACAAATCTTACCCATCATTCTCTCCTCTTCATCTCCAGCTCTCAAGATTGGAAGGCACAACTAAAGCTACCACCATCTGATACCCGATACAGAACAGAGGTAAAGAATCTAAAGATTCAAAATGATGTCCTTTTTTGTGTAATTTGCACCTCATTTACTTTTTGGTATAGACATTAAGGTCTATTTTAATTGCTAAATTTAATTGAATACTTAAAAAAATGTTTGTTTGTGAGTTTAAAAGCAAAGATTTTAGAGTCAGCGGTGTCAAACAATCTGTTGAAATACAAGTTTTTGTTTAGGTTGATTGCTTTTAAGACTTTACAGCTGGGTGACAACCAAGAATCTAGGCAACGGGAAAACCGGAAAACATGCCAAAATTCAGTCCGGTCATGTGTTATTAATTGGATATAGAAAAATCGGTAAAAAAAATACTCAGCTGACTGATTCAACCTTGAACCGGCTGAACCGATATTCCTGGTTTTCCAGGTTGTCTTTAAAAATATTTCCAAGCCAAACAAGCATTAGATGAGCATCATGCCACCGCACGCTTGCCTTTATGACCAATCAGTTTCTACTTCTCCTTTTAAACGTGTTTCTTCGTTAATCCCTTTTGTGATCTTTGGATGTCAGACTAACCAAAGTGTCCTGTCCCACTACCACAGCGAAGTCAATTTTCACTGTTTGCCAATTTGTATTAAACTTTATTATCTTTATTTATTTGTTCTTTTACTACAACTTGTTAGTAAATCGAGTTAATAAATATGAATTTATATTTACTTTGTATTAGTTACATGAAATTTTAATTATCTCTTAATAGTTTTTAGTGTATGTGTTTTATATATATATATATTATTTATTTTATTTTATTTTTTTCCCATCTTTTAGCATCTGGATTGACTCCAGTTTGACCTCTGTGAAATTTTGATCCTTTGAGTCCGACTCTTCTTTTTGAGTTCAATGCCCAGGTAGGGTTTTAAAAAATTGGTTTTTCTCATACACAACCTCTTAATTGAAAATCATAATTACTAAGACTAAGTAAACCTATCTCTGCCTTAGCTGTACTCTTTTTACTGATGATTCGTATCTTTACATGCTCTATATACTGATTCTTTTTAAGTGCTGCATTCTCAATTCATACAACTTTGGTATTTAATCCATTCTTCAATTTACGTGCTGAAAAGTGATTACACCAACACAACACAATAGGTTTAAATCAGGGATCTTAACCGAGTTTCAAACTCCGTATCTTTATTGTGGATGTTTGAACATAATTTCGTTCTAAATTTGATGGTCAGCTCTAAAACAAATAAATTACTCCGTTATTCAATTTATTATATGGAAAACACATGCTAAGATTTAATAATAGTGATGGTGGTAGATAAATAATCAACATTCTAGTGGTTCAATCATTTTTGAATAGCTTTTATAAGAGAAAAAAATACTTAAAAGGCCTGTTTGAGTCCCTTTTTTGTGTGATGCTTTTTGAAATAGCAGATTGATGGAGAATGTGTGCTTATAAATGAAGAAAAGTTTTTGAGTTGCATGTAATATTATTTCATTGAAGAATGTGGTTGAAAATAAGCGAGAAATGTATTTCAAAAAAATTGAGGATTAAGCAAGCTCTTAGTAAATTAGAGGAGAATGTGTAGGTTCAATAGGAAGAAAAACTAGTACTCAACACAATTGTTTCTTTTCAATCCAAAGCTTTCTCTATTGATCTAATGAAATTTAATACATTGCAGTCATCTTGTGTCATGTTTAGTTTAGTCTACTACTCATTCTTTTTAGGGAAATTGGCAAGAGAGGTTCCAAACCTTTCAAAGAAGTGTGGCAAGAGTCCCAAATCTTCCAATCTTGGCACTGCCATCCCAAACCTTTTGATAAATGTGCAGAGCAAGGACTTTGGATAGATTCTATTCAAATGTTCGATAGTTGACCAAAAATTCAAAGGTTGACATTAATTTGACCATTTTTAAGAAGGGCGCAATGTTCTTTCAATGCCTTTAACTTAAAAAGAATTAAAATGATTTAAAAAGAGAGAAAATTTAAAAAGTTTAAAAGAAAAAGTGAAACTGGTTTCATGTTTGCTACCCCACCACTCCTCACCTCGACCCATATAGCAAAACCCAACAACCCCACTTGTCCACCCCACAATTCAACAATGGCTACCGGTAACTCCAACAGTGCCACAATAAACCAGTGGCTACCATACCGCCACAAGCCACATTTCACCACCACCAACTCTGGCAGCCTTCACCCCTAAACAAACCCTCGTCCTCTCATTCAAAATCTGAAACATTTTGATAGGCCCCAAATTAACGTGACTTATCAAAGGCGCAGGGAATGAGGGCAGTTTAGGAATTGAGTAGGGAGCAGTCACATGCAGTTGCTGAATCAGTTGGGTTGGTAACATAATAAATAGTGGGAAATCGTCACAGTAGAGGCAGTAGAGAATTGAGTAGTCTAGTGTGGAGAGTATTGGACTCTCGAATGCCAAATACCCTTGTCATTTTTCTTCTTCTTTGTAACACACAATTCTCAGTTTGAGTACATTCACTTTCAGCAATATAATTCCAGTTTCATAACCTTCTATTGAATTTTACAGTTTATTATTACTTAACCTTGTTGTGGAGCTTTCTGGTTCAGGAACCTATCACATTTTCATCCCCAGGCATAAAATCTATCAAAGGAAGTGAATAAATCATTCAAATTCCCAAATAATGCCATTGATGAAACGACAGGAAATAGATTCTAGATATTAAATTTCTCATCCCTTCTAGTAAATTTATTTGCTGTTGCTGCTATATACGCACTGAGTTTATTTCATTTGATTGTTCTTTAATTGTTGTTGCTTGATTGGTTTCATTTTGATACCATTCCCAGTGCCATAGAAATGTGAGACTGTGGTTTTGGTGGTTGAATTGTGGTACTGAAGCCACCATGTTCAGATTCAAGAGTGGGGACGCTGGGCATTAATTTGTATGAAAATTGAGGAGAAAAAGTGCAGGGGATATTTGGGTTTTGGGATTTAATTGCAGATTTGGGTTTGGTGGTGAAGATGGTGGCGGCCACTGTTGACAATTGGTTTAAGGGTGGTTGGGGGTGGCGGTGGGCCTTGGGGTGGGGTGTTGAGGAAGATGAATTTCTTTTTCTTATTTTAATTTTTTTGTGCCTTTTGTTCTATCTTTTTTTAAAAAAACATTTTAATAGTTTTAAGTGAACCCTGAGGGATTGCTCAATTGGTCATGCCTTGAGTTTGCTTTCTAATGATCACCAGTTCGAGTCCTTTCAAGGCTATTGAGGTGAGTACCCGACCGTAAACTTCAGGCCCCGTAGGATTAGTCGAGGTGCGCGCAAGCTGGCTCGGACATCCGCGGTTAAAAAAAAAAATTGTTTTAAGTGGAAAAATGTTAAGAGACCATTTGGTCGCCCATCTTAAATTGTAACAAATGGCCAATTGAAGGTCAACCTTTGAATTTTTGTTCAACCGACGGATATTTGGATAATGCATTCAAAGCCTTACATTGCACATTTATTAAAGGGTTTGGATGGCGGTGCAAAGATTGGATGGTTTGGGACCTCGTGGCTCTTTTTTTGATAAATTTCGGGCCATTTTTTAGCCTTCTGAAAACAAAGCAGTTTCATCTTGTACTCTTAACCTATTTTCTTTTGGATGACCAAAAATTAGCAAAATGTTTGAAATCTTGTTGGAACACGTCAGTCCAAGTTATGTACGTGTCTTAATATGTTTGTTTCCAATGGATTTTGGATGTGGACAGGTATGGACTGATCCAAACTGACTTCACATTGTTTGTCAATTTTCTTTGTAACTTCTGTGACCTTGTTAAACTTTCGTTTGCAGTCTTCCCATGGCTGGTTAATGGATGTGTAAATACCAGATGTCATGCTGAGAATAAGAGAGAGATTGCTGTCAATACGTTTATGACACCTGGCTATCCACGTGCAGCTTTTTGTCTAAGACATGTAGATCCTGCTTGCATATATGACTAATTTGTCTGCACAGTTAATTTGTTAACTAAATTGTCTTCAGTATATTGTTCATTGGATCTCAATGAAGAAGATTAATTGGGTTCTAATACGTGTTTTATACTTGCCAATTGTTGTGTCTTGTGGCTGTGAATTTATGTGCATAAACTCTGAGATTTTGAGAAACACAACTATCCCTTCCACATTTTTTAGACTATCATTTGTTTGGATATTTAGCCATATTAGGCTTTAGCCTTAGTAACTGATTCTTCTTGCAGGATGTAACAGCTACTAAAGGAAATGAATTTGAAGACTATTTTCTGAAGCGCGAGCTGCTTATGGGAATATATGAGAAGGGATTTGAGAGACCTTCTCCAATTCAGGAGGAGAGCATTCCAATTGCTCTCACTGGAAGCGATATCTTGGCTCGAGCAAAAAATGGAACGGGGAAAACTGCAGCCTTTTGTATTCCTGCCCTAGAGAAAATTGATCAAGATAACAATGTTATTCAAGGTTTTAATCTTATTTATTTGATATACTTGTGAATGTGTCATCTCTGCACCTTACCTTGTAGAAATTTGACTTATTCAGGGAAGAGGAAGTGTTTCAAATTCAAGAAAGAATGCAAGTTGATCCATTTTTTTCTTGTGAGAGCGAGAGATTATATTTTAACTGATTGAGCTAGATCTATTGCTTTTTGAGAGCTCAAATCGAGTTTAAGATGAATGAACAAGTAATAGTAGTTGTCATTACTTTTCCCCAAATTAGAGGTGTTCTAATAGAAACCAATGAAGATGCTTATTTAGGATAGGAGATGCAGATCATTACAAGATTGCTCTTAGTCTTTATGCTAGTTACACCGTGCGTGCTTGGCTAAGCTCTAAGTGCGTATAAGTAGTGTGTCCCAAAGAATGTGTAGTAAAAGAAGTAGATAAAATATTGCGTCCTACGAAATGTGTTGACGAAGAGTTTGACCAGCTTATAAGAAATTATAAGCTTTGCCAAACATATACGCCATACATAATCATTAATGCAGTGCCTGAGTGATCTTCTAGCATTTATTTTGTGTAGCTTCAGTTGTATCTTTTCTTTAAATTATTCAATTCTTATCTCTGATGCTCAGACTCTTCGAAATAGTTAGAGTACCCGTGTCAAACACGACACGACACGGGTATGGGTATGGAATATGTATCGAATCCTTTAAGTTTCAACCGGATACTTCGTCGTTTTTGCTTCTTCTTCCTTTTTTTCTTTCCCACTTTTGCTC
This sequence comes from Fraxinus baroniana, assembly GCA_903798355.1. Classification (NCBI taxonomy): domain Eukaryota; kingdom Viridiplantae; phylum Streptophyta; class Magnoliopsida; order Lamiales; family Oleaceae; genus Fraxinus; species Fraxinus baroniana. Next base: position 7,680 of record CAIGRO010276080.1, on the reverse strand, counting down.
TCTATAAACCTAACATCGTTGCCGAGAGGGTGGAGAAAGGCGGCAGCGTTAAATTTTACCTTCTTTTTCTTCTTTCTTTCCATTTTCTTCTCTTTTTTTTTCGCTTTTTTTCTCTCTGTATCAGTGGTTTAGGGTTTTATTTGTATAAAATGAAAATGAGTTACATGTAGCTCTACTTAGTACTCTACTAAGTCCACATTATAATCAAGTCTCTCATTTTCTATTTTATATAATATTTAGTTATTCCCATAATGAAAACTAAATTCCAAAATTCTATTTTTTCTTCTTAACCCCTTATTAAATATCCATTTTCTTCATTGTAAATAATTAGCTATGGTCTATTCAAAATGATATCCTGGATTAGTAAAAAAATTTAAGTTTGAAAAACGTACACACGTATCCGTGTCTCAAATTTAGATTTTTTTTGGCCATGTCCCCATATCTTATATTTAGAATATAAAAGATCCGGCACTTGGATACGTATCCATACCCGAGTCCGAGCATCGTAGGTTCTTGTATGGCATCTCACCAATTTGCATTGTTGCAGCTGTTATTCTTGTCCCAACGCGAGAATTAGCCCTTCAGACGTCGCAAGTTTGCAAAGAGCTTGGGAAGCATCTAAAAATTCAAGTAATGGTTACAACGGGTGGAACCAGCTTAAGAGATGACATAATGCGTTTGTATCAACCAGTTCACTTACTTGTTGGAACTCCTGGGAGAATCCTTGATCTTGCAAAAAAGGGTGTTTGCATTTTGAAACATTGCTCTATGCTTGTGATGGATGAGGTAAGGAAATGTTTTGATATATCCTTATTTTCTCAGTTACTGATATTGTTCTTTTGTTAGTGTTAGACATTGGAGAGGCATGAAGTATTCCTTTAGGAAGATGTTGTATCCTCCCTAGTTCTTTTGTTAGTATTGGATACTGGGGAGGCTTGATATTGTTCTTTTGTTAGTATTGGATATTGGGGAGGCTTGAAGGATTCCCTTAGGAATGTAATTTTTTTCATGAAGGATTTCTACTTTGCTGTACAAATGATAGCAGCAGCAGATGTTACTGCTATTTGAATTTTGATTTGAGATATTTATTTAGAACTTTGAAGAGAAGGGATACTGTTGGATATGGATGTTAAGGGATAAGATACCACATCAAATAAAGATGAAATTATAGACCAATTTATAAGAGTTTGGACGACTACTCTTAATAAGTTTGAGCTTTTAAGATGGAACCCAAAATCTTAACTTGATATCAGAGCCCATTAAGCTCCAACGAGCAATTCGATCCGATTAAGACTAAAAAAAAACCGAGCACACGGATTTCAATATTGGTATGCTCAAATGAGCCACCATCTTGTGGGGACATATTAAGGGATAAAATTCTACACCGAATAAAGATGAAAACATATATCAATTTATAATAGTTTTGACTACTAATCTTAATAAGGTTGACTTTTTAACATGGAACTTGAAATCTTAACAATGGAGAAATAGTTTGTAAAGTTACAGTTTCTTGCTTCAAAGTGCAAGTATTTCTGTGGTTGCTGTTTAATGTCTCTTGCCATTGATTTGTTTTCATGTCCAAGGTTGAATTACTTTTGTACAGTCGTGGCATTCCAGACTGACTTGGAGATTATAGACGTCTGATCTTACTATAATACTGTTGTGTTTGGTTCTGCCTTTGAAAAAAGTGAGTATTGATGGGTAAACTATCCTGTTTCTACCGATGTCTGTCAGGCTGATAAGCTTTTGTCACCAGAGTTCCAACCTTCCATTGAGCAGTTGATTCGTTTTCTGCCTGCAAACCGTCAGATCTTAATGTTCTCTGCTACATTTCCTGTCACGGTGAAAGATTTCAAAGATAGATACCTGCAGAAGCCTTATGTCATCAACCTTATGGATCAGTTAACTCTCAAGGGTATAACACAATATTATGCATTTGTTGAAGAAAGACAGAAAGTTCACTGCCTCAATACTCTCTTTTCAAAGGTTAGAACTCTCGATTGAGCGTGACAGTCTATTTTGGATGATGCATCATGTTTTTTTCCATGGAAATTCTGTTTTGAGGATTATATACAAATGAATTTTTCTGCCTGCAGCTTCAAATAAACCAATCTATTATTTTCTGCAATTCCGTGAATCGAGTAGAACTTCTTGCCAAGAAAATCACAGAGCTTGGCTATTCTTGTTTTTATATCCATGCTAAGATGCTTCAAGATCATCGCAACAGAGTTTTTCATGACTTCCGCAATGGTGCCTGTAGGAATCTTGTTTGCACAGGTATGATCTCCATCTTCTTGTGATGACTAAGGGCATGCTCTCTCTTTTGTTTTGAGGCCATTTTCAGTTTTTGAAAACACTGAAAACACGTTTACTTACCTATTTGCAGTAAAAAAAATTTAAAAACGAGTTTAAAATTTACAAATAAAACAGAAAACGTCAAAAAAGTCATTTTGACTGTTTTTGAGTTAAAACCAAGTCAAAACTTCATTTTTTTATTTTTGAAAACAGTTTTTCAAAATGATAAAAAAAACGCGTTATCAACAATCTCAAAATGGACACTCAAAACACAAAACCCAAAATGGATTCAAAACTAGAAACTAAAAATTGAAACACGAAGAGGACAACCCCTAAGCTTTTACACATACAATTATTCTTAGATGAGTATGCAATGCTCAACTTTTTGGACTATGCCCTTGGATCATATCAACATTGGTTCATATAAATGTATTACAAATTGTGGACATATTAGTCCCTTAGATTTATTGTGCTTTGCTTGCAACAATTGGATTGGTTAGGGAAATGTTTGTGAACAATTTGTGCATGATAGTACGACTAAATAGACAAGTTAATCTTGAATATGTTTAATATAACAGCAAGGAAATATAGAGGGTCAAAAGTTGAAAAGTTTATTAGGCGCGTGCTATTTTTGAAGCATTTGGTAAAGTGACTATGCTACCCTCTTTTGGGCTTTCAATGCAAGGGCTTTCTTGATTATTTGCTAGTAACAAAAATGGGCCTAAACAGATGAAGGAATACCGTTTCTTCTTTCTTAATGTTATTGTCCCCAGTCTTGACTGCATGATTCCACGAAGACTAGGAGTTCTTAGTTTTATTGCTACTATTTTTAAAATAATCTAATTATGGAAATTGCAACACGACTAACATTTTTGTATATTTTTTAATATGTAGTTTTATTGTATTCCCACACAAGTAGTTATTAGGTTATCACCAAAGTGCACTTGCACTTTGTGTTTACATCTTCCACTATCCTTGTGAATCATTCATTTCATATCAAATTCTAAATTTTTTTGGTCAATTTTTGAATTCTTGCCTTATATGAGGGATGCAACTGATGGAATATTAGAAGATATATTATATAATCTAGCTTTCAATTTTAATTTGTATTTTAAGAAGCATAATTAGAGTTTGATTTATTAGAGTTTATTAGATATTTCCTACTTAGAATAGGATCCTTGAAATCCTATATAAAGGGGTCTTATGCTTTGTAATAAACAACTTTGATAGTGAAATAAATTGATACTTTCTTCCCTGATTTCTCTTCCATCTCTCTAACTCCTCTCCCCTTTTTATCTCCCCCTCTTCTTTTTCCCCTCCTCTTTCTTCTCTTTTCCCCCTCCTCTTTCTTCCTCTCTTCCCTTTCCCTTTCCCCTCCTATAATTGTTTGATTGCATCCTATGTCAGCAACGTTTGTCCTCACCACTAATTTAGATGGGAGGAGAAAGAAGGACATGCCTTTTACCTGCATTTTGATTCTAGCCTCATCAAATGAAATTGTTTTTCTATTTAAACAGTACTCTTTCCGTTATTGCAATAATTGTTTTATCTTCCTCTTGCAATCTAATTGCAGATCTATTTACGAGAGGTATAGATATCCAAGCAGTCAATGTTGTAATCAATTTTGATTTTCCTAAGAACTCGGAGACATATTTACACAGGGTATGTTAAATTTTATGCCAGTGTACCATTCGTGACTGTTGTGCTATTTGGTCACGGTCAATACTGTCACGTGTAGGTTGGACGATCCGGAAGGTTTGGACATCTTGGGTTAGCTGTGAATCTGATAACCTATGAAGACCGCTTCAATTTGTATGCTGTCATTCATTCTATTTTTTATTGATGTAAAGTTACTTCATTTTTGGAGATTGTTACCATTTTCATACTCGTTTCTTTCAGGTATAGGATTGAACAAGAACTTGGGACAGAGATCAAACAGATCCCTCCACATATAGATCAGGCTATATACTGTTGTTAATATGTCGTAACAATTCTGCTCCATGGTCGAAATGTAGTGGTGAGTCATGTCATATATGCATAACTATTTATTAGCATGTATGTGCAGTTTTTCAGCAAATCAGAGATGCACTCACATTAGAAGTCGTGCAATATAAGTGGTTTTTTTATTTTCCCGTACAAGTTCATCTATGTTATTAGTTACTTTCAATTACATCCTTGGTCGAGTTGAGTAAAACCTTTTCACTGAATTAATGTTTCCTCATTTCTAATTTTTTAAAGTAATTTTTTTTAAACGTCCCACAAACTTGTTCGAAATCGTATCATGGAAGAAGGGTAATATCTAGTCATAGTTTAAAAATGATATTTGAGGCTTATGCTTCTTTTCACGTCTCACGGAGGCTTCCAGGAAACGCCTTGAAATCCATACCTTAAATGTCATTTTCTAAGGCTTAGCGCTCAAGGCTACTAAGGTGTTCGCATGTATATCTGCATTGTCCAGACATTCAATTATTCTTTATAACCTAATATGTTTATGGGTTCAAAAAGAGGAAGGAGAATACATTCTTGCAAGTGGAGGATGATAGCAAAGAATAAGAAGAAACTTCTAGTGACAAGGATGATGGTGTTAGTATGTTACTGATTTCCTACAAGATCATATAGTATGATGATATAAGAAATTTCTTGGTTGTCTCTACTAATAGGAATCACTTTGATACGTGATTACTAATTTGAGAACTTAAGTCTTATTTTTATGGATCTATTTTATGTTCCTTTGCAAGTTAAAACTTTTAATTTTGGTATTAGTTTTATTATGGATTTCAATGAGCATAATTTTGTATTTTGTTATTCTTTTATATTATTTATTATGGATCTATTTTATGTTCCTCTGGCTTGAGGTAAAGCACTGTCACTGAGCTATAAAGCCTTGGCACCCACTTTATCCTTTTTAAACTTAGTGTCTAGTATTGCATTCTGAGGGAAATGCTTGTCGGGACAATTGAGGCACTTTGGATGCTTCTTAGTCTTTCTACTGCATTCAACGTTGGTTGATTTCTTTTGCTTTATCACCAACATCAATCAATATGTAGTTGTTTGCTAGTTTCAGTTGTAATACATACTCGCATGGTAAAGTTGAATCCTACTGTCCAAAAACCGGGTGAGAGGGGAGGAGTGGAAAAGGTGAAATATAAGTGGATTATTTCTTGTTCAGACTTCAGACTGTTGGATCCTGGACTGAGGGAATAAGGGGACAGAACTTGAAGAATACCTCTATGAAAGGATTTTGCCCTTTTTAGGCGACGCATTATCTTTTACGACTTAAAAAAAACCAATTCTGGACTTTTAAGAAAAGATAAAAAAATAGCTGAATTGTGTGGATCTCTAAATATAGTTTATTAAAAGACTATTTTGGTACAAGTTGCAAAGAAGTACATGCAGATACTCCAAAGCAGTGATGCTGCTCTAATCCTATAGTCAAACAAATGCCTTCTTCCGGATGATTTTTGTGTGATGATCCGTATATAACTATGATTTTGATGAAATAAATTTCCTCGTTTCTTGAGTTTCTGCTGGACCTCATTTACTAATGAGGTAAAACTTTAGTGTGTCTTTCTTACCTGAAGTTCCGAGAAGACCATCATAATTCCTCCGGAATTTCTTTTGTTGCTAGAAGAGAACAATTAGTGGCATGTTTAGTAAAATATAAACTAAAATCCAGTTTATCGTACTGTGCTGTCCTACGTACTACTGCAAATCAAATGTGCACTAAGTGTTTTGATTGTGTCCATATTTGACTGTATTCTCTCCTCGTTTAGAAAATATCTGGTATTTTAGCTGCTGGCATTTGTATACTAGTTGAAATTATTAGTTCAATATAAAATTGACATCTTGCAAATAATTGACCCTTGTATCTCATGTCTTCAGTGATTTCTTGTTGTACAGAAATGTCTAGCTGCCTGTTCGAAGTACATGATCAAGTGTCTGGCGCTGTATTGAATTGTGCCTTTGATCGTTGAAGACTTGTATTTTGACTTATGAGGCTGACGATGCCAGAATTCCAGGCACATTTCTTTGTCCTCTTAATTATAAAGAATTGAATATCGTATGTATGTTCAGGATAAAATGTTTGGTTCAGTTTGCCATTGCTTTCAGTTCTGTCAGCAATTCCGCGTTCTTATTTATAATGGAGCTAGTTTGGTTGATTTGTACATTCTGTACGTTGAATGCAAAATCTACTTGCACTCGTCTTCTGTTATTACCATTGCCGTTCTACCCCCACGCACCCTGGTATACACCAAAATATCATCCCCTTATTTCGGAGGAGGGAAAATGTGGCTACAATGGGGTGAGCATTGTTTAAGATGTTTCTGTGATCAAATGAGATTATTGTTAGCCCAAGAATAACTAATCAAGAGGATGGTGAATTGATTTTTGAAACTTTTTCGACACTTAGCCCCTGTTTGGTGAACATTATTTCGAAAAGAATGCATTTTTTTTATTGATATAAAGAGGAATATATGGTTGAAAAAGAAGGAAAAATTATTGATTTGATGAAAAATATTATTTTATTGAAGAATATGTGGTTGAATATAAGTAGAAGATGAGAATGAAAAAAATAATGTGGATCAAATAGGGGCTTAGTCTCAAAACTATTCAATATACAAGATATAAATGCAAAGTGTAATATAATAAGTAAATATGAAAATACGATAACTTAATTCAAGTATGTATATAGCATAATATAAATGACAATGTAAAGTAAAGTACAATATTTAATGGAGTTCGATACACAATGTGTTTTACGTCTCCGTTACCAAGCTTTCCGTCACGAGTAAAGTCAAATGTACTATAATGGTAACTTACAACAAGGAGCAATTATCATCTCGAATGCTAACTTTCACTTTGATCTTCATTTCGAGTCCGATTTATGATGTGTTCATTTTGACAATTTTTTATCGTGTTTAACATTGAACTATTATCACTCAAAATTAAATGTTAGTAAATAAAATGACTTGTTTGTTATAATCAAAACATTAAGGCTATAATCAACCATAGGTCAACAATTTCCCCCTTTTTTATTATGACAAACAAGATGATTTGCAATGTAATATTTGAACAATTAATATCATATTGAAAAATGAATATACATTATAAATTCATCATGTAATTTATATTCCCCCTTTCATTTACAAATCAACTAGACATTTTAAAGCATATTATATTTTCAAATCAAAGCATGAATAATCATCTCACTCCATTTCCCCCCTTTTGACATAAGCAAAAATGGATATCATTTAAGATCAAAACTTTAAAACAACCATGAAGTAATAATATATTCCCCCTCAATTAAAAAAATAATCATCACTTTATAGTAAAATATTAATCAAAGTATGAGTGCTGCAAATGACAAAAGTAAAATCATTTGAA
>CAIGRO010276043.1:0-12803 GCA_903798355.1 Fraxinus baroniana | reverse complement strand
GTTTGTTCGATATAGATTTTAAATTAAAATTATAGATGTTATTGGGTCTAACTCGTATAATAAAAGTCAACAATAACGGTTAGTTTTTCAATTTTAATCCGATTTTAATCTCTACCAAACACACTATAAGTAAGAAACCGGCTGAAATCTTTTCTATGATACAATCCAGTCCTATTTGGTAGTGCTGACCAAACATGCACTTAATTTTCTTTATTCTAGAAGTTATAATGTGGGTACTCACAGCTTGGATTACTGAGCTTCAAGGTCCTGAAACAGATATCATAGAGCGCTTCATTGTCAAGGACCATACATTCATCCGCATTTTCCACCAGCTGGTGCACTGAAAGTGTAGCGTTATACGGTTCTACAACGGTGTCCGAGACCTTTGGCGATGGAAAAACAGAGAAAGTGAGCATCATTCTGTCTGGGTATTCCTCTCTTATCTTTGAAATCAAAAGGGTACCCATGCCAGAACCTGTCCCTCCTCCAAGCGAGTGACATACTTGAAATCCTGCCCACATTATTTAGAGAAGCATATCAGATATATGTATTGCATTAGTTCTCATTGACCAGCTCCCAAGAGGAACAGTACTTCTGCAAAAGCACGGCATTGACTGTTGCCAAAATAAAATCTTAATCTAAGATTCTTTATCAAAAAGAAAATACTGACTGAACGCTTATATAACAAGAAAACAGTGTGTCCCAGATGACGAAAAAATAATTGGCTAAGCTTCATTTTGATAACAAAGAAAGCACTGTGGGTTCCATGACTAAAATCTCACCAAATGCAGTGCCAAGTCCAAACAAAATTGTTGAGAGGAATAAGAATATAGACAATCACGTATGATTCAAAAACATTTTCTACCATCAATTTACAGCAAAATAAAAGTGAATAATTGAACTTCTACACAATTCTTTTCTAATTTAATTCAACTGATAAACTCAAAGTGACCTTCAGAAACCCTCTCACAGTGTTGGACTGTAGTTGAGTAATATATATTAGTGATTTACTGGCATCTCAAATAATGCTTGATCTTTTACTAGAAAAAGAAAAAGAATAATTCTATCTAGCACCTATTTAGGTGGAAGTGGCGGCCCACATTTAATTGTCCAACGAATCAAAATGCATCCTAACTTCATTGGACAATAAGGTACACTCTCACTGGTGCTAAATAACATTATTCAAAAAAATGTGGGGAAATTAAAGTGAAAAACATAAGGGTGGGTGTAATAGTGTGACTGACTACCATACTTTAGGGACATTATATTCCTAATTACACGTGGAAAATGTCCTACATTGGGCTTCTTGTAAGGCCTGAAATGGCCTATATTTAAAGTGTGTTGGACTACTAGGCCCATCACTTAAAAAATTGCAATACAACGCATGTCCCATGGGGCCAGCCCATGTAAGTTGAGTCAGGCCACTTGACGTGGGCCAATTATATTATTCTATTAAAAAAATTTAAAGAAAAAACCAAATACGTCCCCACCTCCAACACCAACAGCCAAATAATTATATTCAACCCCCACCCCCAAAAAAAAAAAAAAAAATCACGCCCATCCCTATGCTGGGCCAGGTCAGATTACACCTCTAAACAAGTAATTCTTCATCATTTGGCAAGGGTAAAAACACTGTCGGTGCTATAGAACAACTTCGTTAATACAGATCAAATAATTCAAGCTAAGCATTATTCAAGAACAAGGAGTACGATTTCAGGTGTCTCCAGTTTTTGGACAACAGTGCAAATAGTAAAATATCTGACACTAAAAATGTAAAATATCAAAGACTGTACAAACACGATTAAATAAACAAAATTGCTAAAAAAAGGTAGATCCACCGCATGACAAATGTAATTCTAAAAGTAAGAACTTGGGAGTACTTCGTGTGCTTCTCAAACAAAAAGTTATCCATCAATTATGCATTTTATCTAAAAGCCCAGCACCTTTTAGCACGCAGTCACTCATAATTTTTCAACCTTTCGAGTATAATCATTGACAAGAAAAAGTAGCCAAATCACCTTTATTGTTCAAACACGGTTTGAAATGAGAAATTTCCATACATAATTAGAAGAAAATGGCAATAATGTGAATTGAAATATTTATTTTCAGATCAATTAAGCAATCAATTTTAATAATCTGGGGAGAAAATAAACCAAATCACTTAATCTTCAATATCCGCACGCACAAAGTACATCTGAGAACCATAGATCTCAAAAAGCCATGCCCAAATCAATTCTTTGAAAACCCAAAACAACATAAAAGGCAAGATTCCCCATGCAATATCTAGGTATTGCAACAACTAAATCCAAAAATTCAGATAATCATTAAAAAAGGAAGTTTAAACATATTCACAGCATTGCTGAAAAACTCTAACATACATAGTATAATATATCTATTAGAAGAAAATACGAATGACAATGGAGGAATATGTTCAACCTTGCAAGCAATCACAATTTTCCACCTCTTTCCGCACAACATCAAGAACGGCATCAATCAACTCAGCGCCCTCCGTATAATGCCCCTTGGCCCAGTTATTTCCAGCCCCAGACTGCCCAAAAACAAAGTTATCGGGCCGGAAGATCTGCCCATACGGGCCGGATCTGATGGAGTCCATGGTCCCAGGCTCGAGATCCATTAAAACAGCCCGGGGAACATACCTTCCCCCGGATGACTCATTGTAGTACACATTGATCCTCTCCAACTGCAGATCGAACGAACCTTCACCAGACTCACCCTTAAACCTACCTGCCGGATCAATCCCGTGCTCATCACAGATTACTTCCCAGAATTTGGACCCAATTTGGTTCCCGCATTGGCCTCCCTGAACGTGCAAGATTTCCCTCATTTTGTGTGGGTTTTCGTTTGGTTGTTTCTGAATAATATTTGATATTTTTATGGGCAGTTAATGGAAATGTTGAGAGGAAGCAAGAATTATTGGAGGGAGACATTTGAAGAGGCCCCGCAATTCGTGCAGTGTCAAGTTTCAATAGATATAAAATCGTAAATGCTTCCATCAAAGTCGTTGGGAAGAACTGAGAGAATTATATGCGCGATTTTTGGCGCTTCGAGCCCTCTAGGCTCTATCCAATTCACTCCCCAAAGTGAAACGGTCCTTTGTTGCGTGTTTGGGCCACGTTTTTTTTTAAATCAAAATTAAAAATAAATAAGTTATTTAAGTTACTTAACTATCATAATAAAGGGTGTGTTTCGTCGTGCTTAAAATTCAATTAAAATTAAAAATATAGCTATTATTGAATCTCACTCGTCTAATAAAAGTTAACAATAACAACTAATTTTTTAGTTTTAATCCGATTTTATTCTCTACCGAAAAATTAAACCCGTTTAGTAGAGATTAAAATCGAATTTAAATTGAAAAACTAGCCGTTATTGTTGACTTTTATTAGATAAGTGGGACCCAATAATAACTATATTTTCAATTTTAATTGAATTTTAATCGGTACTAAACGAACCCTAAGTGGGTTGTTTAGGTAACTATTAAATAACAATCTTTTTTTTTTTTAAACGTAGGAACCCGTTGCCACTATCCGTAATTGCGTACTGAATAAGCCTCAATCCATATGCAGTGGCCCGCAAACCACACAGGAAAGATAATTCGCACTGGGGACGGGCTCGACCGAGAAAAGTGTTGACATGAAATTTGAACTCGTAACTTTCGATCTCCGCGTTCACCCGCTTCACCAATTCGACCACCCCCGAAGTGGTATTAAATAACTAACTTTAACACACTTTAAGATTGAAATAAGTAAATTTTTTCCTCGTACAAAGAAGTAACTTAACTATTTACAACAATTCATCAACATACACCGAGCAACGGAACTCGAATAGTTTAAAAATTTTGGAAAACACTGTTATAAAAATAGTCAGAAACTGAGAAATACCAAAAAGGCTGCCTTCATTTTGTTTTCCCCTCTACACGAAAAATACACGCATCTAATACGTACAACAAATCTCAAATACATAAGTAGAATCAATAAAATATGCGGTTAAATGCATATTATGAAGGATTCTTCAAAGAACGAAAGCTTCTCTAACGAACCATACTCTCATTGCAGTATTTCTTGAAGTTCACACATTCTTCAACAACAAAGTCACTGCCAAAATGATTCATAGATGAAACCATTACGCGTGAACCAGAATGCTAATGAAACCTTTTGCCTGAAAAACGAGGTAGTACTTACAAGATTCGCCCAGCCATTTCTGATGCTTCCCATCTGGGACTCCACCGATAATCAGTCAACAGTGGTGACTTCACAGGCGCACCATTGGAAATAAAATGCTACATCCACACACATTAATTTCATTATATATCTGTTAACCATAGTTAAAAGCAGGGGATTGACGGGGTTTATTGGGAAGCTGTTGATAACAGGTTCAAAGCTAATGAATTTTCACCAGGTGAGTGAGAGATTGTGTGAAGGTGTTTCTTACCATCTAATCAGAAACTGAGATAAAATGATGGGACCACAACATGGAACTTATTTGGCTAAGCTAAAAAAGTTTACTTGTAGGTAAAAAAGTTTTTTAAAAAATAAGTTTTTATTGGTCTATAGTGAGAATAAGTTACTTAGTATGGCAATAAAGTAAAATAAGTAACTATATCCGAACATGTTTACAGATAAAAAGTGAGACTTTCACTTGTTTTTGAACTTGGCCAACCATGATCTTGATATATAATAAGTCGTCTACAAGTGTTTACCACTCTCATAAGAAGAAAGATCATTCACCTGTGAACTTTGAAGTATCAAAGCTGGTTTCTGCTTCGGAAACTGAAGAGGAATGGAAATATGCACCTAATAAAACATGTTCTGAGTAAGACAACGGCAATAAAATTACAAAAATCAGAACAGGACATCCTATGTAGAAAACAATGTTTTCCCAAGGAGAGATCAATCAACATACAAAAAAAGAGTAACTAAATAGCATGAGAATATGTACTTAATCTTGACAATTATTCATCACTTGGGGAATCCTCAACCATAATAGAAAAGGCAAGTCATACCAATGAGAATGTTCTTCCATTATCAATCTTTTGGCACACGGAGGCAAGTAGACAGTTGACCATCAGGCTTGCCATTCCTTTTCTTTATTTATTTATTTATTTATTTTTTTGAATTTTCCAAAAAAAAAAGGGGAGGAGGCGGCGGCTAGCATTTTGATTTCTCCATTAAATTCTTCATTTTTATTTTTTTACTATGTGGTAGGGTTTGAGGGGGTATGATCTGGCTAACGATTTCAAAAAATACCTAAAAAGCTGAACACTAAAACATACATAGGAAAGAATATTGAAATATGGAAGGTAGAAACAAGCCGAGTTTAATCTCTAATAAACAAGGGATATAGCTTCCATCCTGGTGCAGGAGACCAGAGAAATGTTTCCTGGTAACACGTCAACAATTTTTTTAGGGAAAAAAAAAAATCTCAGCAGTATTTCTTGCCATAAATGGTGTAAACTGTAATCTCATGCTATGAATGAATCAACATCCATATAAGGATTCAGGTAAAGATCACCCCTAATTAACTTGCTATGAACTGTTCTCCAACTACTACTAAATTTTTTTATAGACGATTAAACACCAAAGAAGAAAACCTTATACTATTAATCCATGTAAGGTAAGCAGTATTAAATGAATAAGGTTCTAGCCTCTTTTGTTCTTCATTGTGTCCAGGTTATCTGATCCTTCCTAGCTATTGGTGTTTTGCCTAAAAGTACAATTACTTCCCATGAAACTCCCAGGTAACAACGATAACAAGTTAAACCTTATTCCCAGTAAACTATTTGTCAGCTATACAAATTCTTTTCTGCCAATCCATTTGATCTAGTTCTACTTTAAACTCCCAGAAAAAATGGCAAAAATAATCCAGTACATAAATGTTGTTAAAAATGGGTAGCAATGCCGTCTAGTCCCCTAATTCACCAATTCTGCATAACAAACTCCTCTTAAAACCATAAAAAAAACAATGGAAATCTTTTGATCACATCCTTGTTCAAGATATATTACCACTTCAGCAGATGTCAGGCAGAAAATGGCAGCTTTTGATTCACTGTCTCTTGGTGAGACGGGGAAATTCGGGGAGGTGTAAAGGTAAACTGTCAGTAACAGGTTCTCCAAGACTTAAAATTTATGTGTAAGCAAGCAGCAAGAAAAGCTTCTTAAACAAAATTTAATGCAGAACTCTGAACAGAAAATCAAAAAAAGACAAAAAGACGGTATGTAAAAACTCAAGTTACAAGGCTATTGAATTATTTTCATTTTATTTTATCCATTGGGCAACACTTTTTATACAGCAAAGTGGTACAATGGTTATATCTGATGCAATACAAATGTAAAAGGCAGAAATACATAAAGTACCCAAGAATATGTCCTACCAGAAAAGTGAACACCCCAGAACAAGCCAGGAGAGTCGCCTTTCTGCAGAAAACCTGGAAATCGGAGCAAGGAGGGCTTAGCATCTCTCTTTATCAAACAATATAGTAATTAGCAGTCAGTTATTTGAAGTTAAAGAAGCCAAACCGGATCAGCTTCTAATGGTCTTCCGAACAGAGGCTCCAAAACCATGATAAACTTTCTTCTTACTTCAATCAATGAGACTGCATCTATAATCTATTGAGAAAAGATAGAAAATATTATATCAAAAAGTGGAACCAGTCAATCTAGTGAGCATTATTGTGGGTATAATTTAGTTGAAGATACAATTCTTTAGAAAGTGGCAAACCTGTGCTTGCAGCATCTCCTCTAAAGTTGGAAGATATTCAGCCATGCACCTGTAGAGGGAAAAGGAAAGACAAATTTGAGACTTGACAAGAGAAAAGTTGAAACCTTCAGAAAGTGGGCAGTTAAAAATATCGAAAATTTTACAGTGAGAGATTTTGAACTTACATGCCCTCCAACCAAGGAGGAAGTTTAAAATCATCAACAGAAAATAGAGCCTTCAATTCAGCAGATGACACCAACTTCAGATGTGGGGCTGAAGGAGACTTTTTACCAACTGGAAACATAACCTACAGGCATGTTTAATTTGGTGAAGCCGCAAGTTTAAAAGTTCAAAGTAATAAGTTCTGAAAGGCTTGAGGCGAAAATGGTGGATTATCACAAAGTCACACTAGGCCCCCATTCTTTTAAAACTCTTTATTCTACATACTCATTTTCAACCACACATTCAGGACCTGTTTAAGCCCTATTTTTGGTGTAAAATACATTTTGGAATAGTAGAACGACGGAGAATGTGTTGTTAAAAATGAAGGAAAAGTTTTTAATAATATTATTTTATCGAAGAATGTGGGGGTAGAAAAGAAGAGAGAAAAATATATTTTGAAAAAAATGGGGATCAAATAAGGGCTCACACAATAAAATATTCTGCACATAGACTCAAAACTTTTCCCTACTTTTTAATCACATTCTCCAAAAAAAAACATCACTATTTAAAACGATGTTTTTCCAAAAAAAAAAAAAAAGGCTACCAAGCAGGGGCTAAAACAGTTGTTTCTGAAATATATATTTCAATTTGTTTAGTAAATGAGAATACCAATTTATTTTTAAGTGGTGGAGAATGACAATTTATTCAAGTGTGGAAAAGTATGATTTGAATTTATTCAATTGATTTGGAAAAAAAAAAAAAACATAAGATCCTATTCAATTGATTGTGGAAATCATAGCTTCATGATACCAGGTAAATTGGTTGTTAAGACTGATATATACGATATTGGACATGCGTGCGGTGGGCGGAGCCTTTATAAACTAAGCACGAATAGAGATGACGATAAGGAAGTTAAGAAAAAGGGTAGGTACTGCATCGCGATATTAGTCTTTTCATTTATTTGTAGCGTACTTTTTATTTAAAGGGCTGAAAGGCCCAGAACCTTTAGACAAACTAACCTGTAAGTATATCCTTTGTGGGCGTTTCCAGGTGGACCCAGCAACCAATTTATTTATATCCATTTCCAATAAAGGTACCGCAAATCTAACCTCTTCTGGCTACACTACAATCAATGGCATAGTGACCGCCACGAGAGTTAACTTATATAGCAACATACAACAATGGTCCATTGCAAGATAAAAATTAGTCAAGCATCCTAAATTACCTTGTCAATGTCTGAACTCGTACACATTTCAATTCCCTGTGATAATATCATGAGATTTAATCAGTTTTCTAAGCCTCGTGCAAGAATTCAAGCCTACAAGAGAAGCAATTTCTTCCAAGGCAAAAATTATGCAAAGATGTGTACATCCGAAAGGGATAAATGAGGACCAAGTTGGGATTTACAAGCAAGCATCAGAGGGTCAATCTAGTTGTATATATTCCTACAAAAGTAAAGGGAAAGAAAAACTTCAACATCTAAGATGTTAACAATTGGTGAAATAAGGCAGGTGTAAACTAGGTCACATCTCCCTGCATGGATTTAGACCTACTTGTGCCTCCTAATACGAGTTCCACAAAACATGGACACCAAAACTAATTATCCACTGATTGAGATCGAGCTTTAAAAGATAAACACAAATAAATCGCGGAACAAAAAGGTATATGATTTTTCATCAACCAGTTGGTCTCAACACTCGATCAAACTATGAAATTATACCTTATATAATAAAGTCCCAACTTTGTGCTCGATTCGAGCTTCTAAAATAATTGTAAAGATGCAATTTAATGCTGTAATCAGGGCATGCAAAATTGACATCAAATGTACAATCGTCAAAAGGCCCGTGCCCTAGCTACCACATAATGCTTTATGACAACTTCAACAATTTTAAACTTTTAAATAACCATCAAAGTAACATC
Organism: Fraxinus baroniana; assembly: GCA_903798355.1. Taxonomy (NCBI): domain Eukaryota; kingdom Viridiplantae; phylum Streptophyta; class Magnoliopsida; order Lamiales; family Oleaceae; genus Fraxinus; species Fraxinus baroniana. The sequence continues at coordinate 4,007 of CAIGRO010276043.1, read as the reverse complement.
GGTTGCCTAGATACAAGACCAGTTGTGTACATAATTTATCATTACAATATAAGATTGTGTGCATTGTCATATTGAAACTAATCAAGCTTCACATAGCCCATTTTCTTATCAGCACTGAATGACGGAAGTGTTGTATAAGAATTTCGAATTGCATTTTCCATACAACTTAAGCATAGCATCAAATGATAGAGAAAAGAGCTAAATATAACTGCAATCAGGCACAAAAGGGATCACACTTACACACCTGGACACACAAAGAAAATGCACATAAGCCCAAAAATTTTCTCCATAAATGGAAGCCCATTTAACACTAACCTCTCTCAAAAACATAGTGCAGAGTTCGAATTTCAATCTATCATCGTCAACCTCTCCAACACGTTTCTTCTGGTATGTCATATACGCATCCCTTGAATACAAAATAAAACAAAGACCCCAAAACTCACATGAACATTCAAAAAGATCAAAAAACAGTAAAATTTTCCATGCACTACAGGAATTATATAGTAAAAAAAACAAACCTGAGCTCAACAACAAGACGCAATAGCCGACTAGGATCCTTGCTGTTCCAATCAGCCAAACAATTTTTAGAAGATTTTGAGTCCCCAGCATCATTGACCACGTCATTCGGCCGAAAATTTTCATCTTCAGGCCCAAATATTATATCCGGAGCCGCCAGTGGATATACAGCGTTGTATATAACATCCCCTATATTTCAGTATCCCAGGTGATAAACACGATTAAATATTTCAACCACTACAAAAAAACATTAAAGAACACAATCTATATAATTATTCTGACATTTGATATAGTCAAGGCAGAAGGGGATAAGTAAAGTGAAGCGATCAAGCAAGCTAGGGTTTTTGCAGCCAGACCACATTTGCTCCACCTGCGACATTACATTTATTAAATAGAATTATCAATCCGCCTATCCAAAAAATAATAATAATAAATAAATAAATAATTCTCTTTAGTTTATAATAGTGTTTGTGATTATATACATACGCGCTCATATACATGTATGCCTATGAACACTATTCGATGCAGTGATGTGCATACCTTGACGGGAAAGGAGGAATGACTGAGGAGAAAATTTAGCTGGGCGGCTATGAGTGGCGGTACGGTGTCGATCGCCATAGTTGTGGTGTTTTCCGGGATTAGTACGAGACTGAAAGTGATGAAACTTGGCCGATACCCGGGTTTTGTTTATTTGGGACAAAGGTTAGCCATTTGCAGGACAATGCTAAGTATACATACATGTACATCAAGAATTATTGTCCTGGTTAATGTATACGCCGGTTTTTTAAGACATTTTTGTCCTAAATTTTCTCAAATATTATTTATTACAGTAAATAATCTTCGTCACATATTCGCTCAATAAAATATTTTACACACAAACAAATGAAATTACTTTACTTTTGAACCACACATTCTTCAAAAAATATTATTCAAAACTAAAAGTGTGTTTGGTACATATTAAAATGTGGAGTGATGCTACATTACCCAAAAAAAATCCACAGAAGCCCTGACCGACCCTCACAATAGGGGGTGGGGTCCACTTTTTTTTGCCATTTTTTATTCATGTGGGGTCGACAGCTGTGAGAGGCGGTCAAAGCCTCGGTCAGGCATTTTCGGGCAGAGAAGCTTTTTTCTAAAATGTGAGAATGCATTTTTTGAAATAGTGTGATGAGGAATATGTGGTTGAAAAAAGAAGGAAAAATTATTGATGTGATGAAAAATATTATTTTATTGAAAAATATGTGGTTAAAAATGAGAAGGAGAATGAGAATAAAAAAAAATGTGGATCAAACAGGGTTTATATTTCTTCTCTCAGACAAACATGCATTGCATTTTAACCACCACGAAAGTAGGACAATGACTATTCATAATTATTACTCTAATATTGAAGAAGAGTTTTCTTTAAAATTATTCGGTAAACAAGCTCGCCGTAGATTAGAGTGAACAAAAAAATTCGAAAATCCAACAAATCAAATTGAAATTGCAATTTTTAAAACCGTTAATTCTGATCAATGAGGTTTAGGTTTCGAATGTTTTCAAATTGAACCAAACCATTTTTTGAAAATAGGTTGGATTAGATTTCGATTATGACAAATCACTTGAAATCAAATATTTTTTTATTTTTTTTCTTGAAAAAAAATATATGATTTATTCAATTTTATTATTTATAATTCAATAAACTTGCTGTCAAGTGAGATATGCTAAAGTTTGGGACTAGTCAAGTGAGGCATTTCAATTAACCATTCATTACAAGCAATTGCTTATGAACCATTCATTAAGCACCAAAAAAGATTTGCTTTATATTCCTCGCACTAGAGGAATTGGCATATATTTTATTTATTTTTTTATTAGGAAGGAAAAAAAAGTGGGTGAAATGATTATGCTTTATTTAGGGCTTGTTTGAGTCTTTTTTTTTTTTAAGAAAAAAAATACATTTTGTAATAATGTTATGATAGAAAATGTATAGTAAAAAAATAAGGAAAAATTTTTAGTTAGCGTGTAATATTATTTTATTGAAAAGTGTGTAATTGTAATAGAATTCCTTTTAAATGGCAAGAAAATAAATTATTAATAATATCGTTCGTGGCCTATCCTTTTAAATGGAAAAAAATAAATTGATTTCAATTAGAATCGCAGTAGTCATACAATCTTCAAACATTGACAAAATTTTTTTTATTGAAAACTAAAGCACAATCAGTGATATTACTGCCATGGTAATAATGTCGACAAAATTAAGCTCAACAACCATAAAAGGAGTTTCGTACTTAGGCGCAAAATGTGTCGGCAAGTATTTATAAATCGTTTATAAATTACTGGTAGTAAACATGTGCGTTGCACGTCTTACGTATTCGACGAATAATATTTGTAATTTTTTTGAAGTAATAGTATTTTTTTGNAAAGTAGTTGAGATAATTGATATTGTTAAAGGAAAAAATAAAATTTAAAAAAATTAAGAATATATATTGTACATAGTATTTTTTGTCATCATCATACTACTTATTTTTTTTTAATTTATTTTCTGGTAATCATGTTGATTGTAACTCTAAACATACTATTTTTGAATTACTAATACCATTTTTCAAAAATAGGTATTCAAATTTCAATCCAATTCATTTTTATTTTTGTATAAACAAAAGATTTAGAGAAAACTAAGTACATTCATTCCTTATTAACAATAACATTAAAGTAAAAGACTTGGGTTATATTATTTCAATTAAATCCTAATTTCTATATAATTCAATGATTTTAAGGAGACCTTCATGAATACTTGCTTTAACACTGAATGCAGCATTTATTGCAATGTTTTTAACGTCGTCCTCGAGGTGTTGTCATCGTTCTCAGCTAAGTCACTCCCACAAAAATAGTTTAATTGTTTCAAGGCTGCAAAATGAAAAATAGACATATTTATTTATATTTCTAAAGTCAGAAAGTATGTATTTAAATTTACATGTTGTTGATGAGTATAATCTCACGTTTCTTAGCAACATAATGTTCCTCATTTCTGATAACAAATATGACCTTCACACTTATTACCGCACCTACAATGTCTGAGGAAAATGAATTAGTTAGTTTAAAATTTAAATGTAGAACGCACACTAATCGTTAATAGGGATATGGTACTTGGCAATTTCCCTTCGTGTACAAAGTCTAAGATTTCTGAATATTTCACATAACGTAAAGTTGACGTATTATAAGGAATAGAGTCTTCAATTTCCACTATCTCAGTCTTCATTGTGGGAGTGAATTCAATTTCATCATTCACATTTGAATATTGGGGGTTGATTGCTCTTATTTTTTCATTTCGAAGTTGGTATGTTTTTTCTTTCTCAAGCATGGGAAAGAATTTTTCAATTGTGTCCTTAAACAACGTATCTTGAATTTTACTACCTTGAAAATATTATTAAAAAAAACTAATAGTCTAATGTGAAAATTCTATAAGAAGCATTATTCTAATATAATACAATACCTCCTCATCACACAAAATTAGTTTT
>CAIGRO010276032.1:0-11458 GCA_903798355.1 Fraxinus baroniana | reverse complement strand
CAAGATATGGAGCAAGAATTTGTCCCTGATCTTAATCATTGTCAATTGCAACAGAAGAAATATATACATATTCTCCATCCAAGACAGAATCATTAACCTTATAACCTTATCTCCCCCTGCAAACTCTACATCTTCAAGGAATCGACCATTTCCCATTTCGAAAATTGACCTAATAGTGGAATCTTTAAAAAATTTGTAACCCCTTAACAATCACTTTACTTAGAACTGTGTTGAGAATTTAAGTTGCAGTCTTTAGTACTTCTACCTATAAAGATCGTGATGTACTGTGAAATGATTTCACATTCCTTTAGGAATTTAACAAAGGCCCTGGACATTGTTCTCCTTATTCGTCATAGTATTCACCACTATGATAAGATTTGACTTATTGAATTCATTTACTGAGTTGATTTTCAACATCAGTCTTGTATGACTTAAACATGTCCAGTATTTGGGATTTCTCATATATGAGATATAGGTAGCTACAGTGAGAATAATCGTCTATGAACTTAATAAATGACTATTGATCATTCCAATAAGCCAAAGGAAATGATCCATAGATATCCGTATGAATTAGTTCTAAGACGTCCAAAGTCCTATTGGCACATAATCTCCTTATATTTGTTTGTTTTTTCTTAATGTAATTAACATAAACACTTAAGTCTGAAAAAATTAAAGAGATCAAGAATTTCTTCTGACACAAGATTTTCCATTCTCTTTTAAGAGAAGTCACCTAATCGTTGTGTCATAACAAAGTAGAATTCTCATTGGTTAATTTATGTTTAATACCACGTGAATTCACATACAAGATTTCTTTATAAGAGACAATCATATTAAGCATATATAGGTTATCGTAAACCGGATAAAGAACTGCTTTCCACAATATTTGAGTTAAGAAAAAGATCAAACTTACTATTTCAAATTGAACAAGAGTAACCAAATTTGTCCAATGTAGAAATAGAAATCAAATTCCGTCCAAAAGGATGGTATCACAAATGTCACTTTCAAATCCAAATAATAACCAGTCTTTAATGATAACCTAAGGTCCCTATAGCCTCAACTTTAATTGATTTGACGTCGCCCTACATAGATGAATCTTTCAACATCAATTACTTTGGCAGCTCACACAACCCCACATAGACACACTTATGTGAGTAGTGATACCAAAATTTATCCACCAAGTGTGTCTAGGTAATGATACTAAATTTACCTCAAAACAAACCAGAGTGAGAAGTGTACTTTTCTTACATGCCAAGTGTGGTATTTAGTATAGTCTCTCTTTATATATCCTCGATTTTCACAAAAGTTACAACTAAATTTATCTTTTTCAAGCTTTTGATGTTTATTTTGAACCGAACTGGATGTAGCTTTCTTATTTTTTATTACTTGTCCTTGGACATATTTACCAAGTGAGTAATATCAGTTTATCTTGCTTTAGCCTTTCTTCTTCTTGGACACAATATGGAAAGAGCTCATTAAGAGTCAACTTTCCCTTTTGAAAGTTGTAACTGACCTTAATTAACCGAATTGTACTAGAATAGAAATCAAAAATTAAATGCATGAGTAAGTCATCAGACAACTCAAGCTTTAATGATTTTAGTTTTAGAGTTGATGTTGATAGATATTGCAGAAGTGGATGAATTAAATGAATAGAGAACTTATACCTAATTAATATGTTCACATAGAAATCCGTAGAGGAAAATGTGGTTCCATTTGGTTTTGGTTCCAAGAGAACCGAACCAAACCATAAACCAATGGTTTTTTTTTTTAATAATGAAATCAAATAGTTTTTTTTTAAGATGCGGAACCGAACCATTTGGTTTGGTTCGGTTCTATCTAGTTCTAGTACTATTACAAAGTATTACTTAAATTTTCAAACTTACATTATATCCATAAGTTACTAATATATACTTAAGTAAAAAAATATAAGCATCAAACATTTAACAAGTTCAAAATATCAATAATCAAAATCATAAAAGTCCAAACTAACAAACAAAATATAAACGAATGAGTCATTGCGAGAATTTAATAATATTGAGTTCCATTTTCATCCTCTGTCCAATCAATTTCTTTACATGAAGCCATTAGACCTACATGAGAAAAATGANTAACAAACAAAATATAAACGAATGAGTCATTGCGAGAATTTAATAATATTGAGTTCCATTTTCATCCTCTGTCCAATCAATTTCTTTACATGAAGCCATTAGACCTACATGAGAAAAATGAAATATGAAACTGAAATATAAAGTTAAAACTCGAAACTAGTAGGCAGGGATGGTGACAAAATGACCAAACCAAGCAACTTAGCACCTACCATTAGCTGTTTCATACTCCATTACTTTTGTTGTAACTTTGAGAAACTCTACAAACATAATTCAAAATACACAATTAAAAAAATAAAATAAATGAAAACCATTTACAATTAATAAGATTTAATGAAATAATATTTTATAAAATAAATTTTACCGAATTCAATTTCTTCATAGAACTTCGTCTCCTCAATGTGAATTCTGTCTTGAGTTACTCTCATTCGATAACTTCGTGAAATGTGCCCATACCCTGACCTTCCTTTTGGCTGCTTTACAACTTCTTCTACATCAGAATCCATCTAAATTATCAAATAGAGAAGACAAAATTTCAATTAGCAAATAACACTTATACGAGTAAGAAAAATAAAAGTCGAAACAAAAGCTTTATATGAATAAATGTGAGATTGAACCATCATGATAACATACGGCGTACTGTACCAAATTTCAAAAAATAATAAAATATTGAATAATAAGAAAATATTTGGAGTCTACTTTAACTTTTTTTTTTTTTTTTTTCAAATTGACTTAGATTACAATTCTATTGTCTGACTAGAGTCTTTGACTAATATGTATAAAGTTGCACAAAAAACTATGAAAGAAAAGAAAGATGTCCAGTAAATTATGATATTTTTTACTATACATTACCGTTGATGGGTTGGAGGAAGAGTAAATTGGTGGCGACAAAGTTGGAGTTTCCGCAATAAAAGCTTCGTTGTTGAGGTTTTTTTTTTTAATATAAACTTATTATTTATTCGTTGTTGAGGTTTTTTTTTTTAATATAAACTCATTATTTATTTACATAAACACATAATCAGAATCAATGATCCTGCGAAATATAGTTCTAAAACCAAGAAATCCAGAACTATACAATAATAAACTGTATCATATACTAAAAAAATCAAAAGAATAGTTATCAACGAAGAAACAGATACTAAAAGCACAAGAAAGTGCATAGATCGATGAAAACTCGAATAAAGATCAACACCAATCGAAATCACACAGTTTCAATTCGTAAGTTCCAGGTGATGTGCCGTTCGAAATCTCTTTATTTCCGAGTAAAACAACCATTTGCCCTTTAAGTTTCGCCCTCAACGAATTGGTACTTTTATGGCCTTGATAAAACGGTTTCAATTGAACACTATCAAACCTCAAGCTCTTGCTTCGATCCGATCATAGTAAATTACAATTCACTTGTTAGGAATTTAGGAAGGCGTCCAGGGATTTGAGGTTTGAATTTGAAATAATGCATTGAAATGATGTTTAAACACAAATATTGAATACAATTAAAATTAATGGACTGTGCTTTACCAAAATAATGGCTGTTGGGCTGGCTTCAATTATCATAAAATCAAATTCATAAAAAAAATAAAATTATAAATTAAGTTTGGTTCTCGGTTTGGTTCTTGGTTCTAAAATCAGAACCGAACCAAAACTATAACCAAATGATTTTTTATTCGAAGAAGCAAAACTATTAAATTTTTTTGTAGAATCGAATCGAATTGAACTGCTTGGTTTGGTCTGGACATTTTGTTCACCCATAGAAATCCGTATTAAACAATTAATTAATTCAAATAATGGTAAACTCCATCACAAGAGACCGAACACAACATTGATATTTAGTCTTTGGACAGAAATACCAACTTGTAAGCAGTACTCTTGGTGTAGTAATCAAATATTGGCAATAAACTATGTCAAACAATAAACATATCTTTAGATCAATTTATTGTTCACATAAAACAAAACTTTAATAATTGTCACATATTTATTACCATATGTGTACATGTAATTCGATTAAATATTTACCTTTCTTTAGGCTGATAAATATCCGCATGAATTACAAACACACAACCTTCCTAATATTCAAACTAAATTAATCTAGACAAGAGATGTTGCTTCAATTAATTTATTTAGAAAAAATTAGTAATCCAAAAGAAATTTATTTTAATACCAAAATTTTTAATTGTTAATCCTCAATTCTTTTATTTTGAAACTTTTGGTGCCTAAGGGTTAATAATTTAAAACTTTAGGGATCATAAATTAATTATTCAAAACTTTAGGGGTCAATAATTAATCATTGAAACTTTAGGGATCCAAAAATTAATTATTCAAAACTTTCGGAAGGCAAAATTTAAAACTCAGAACTTAAATGACCCAAATTAATTAATTTTAAAACTCTAGGGGCTGAATTATTAAAACTCATGACTTTAAGGTCCAACTCAAATAAACTTTAACCTTAGGGGCTGAATAATCAAAACTTTAAGGGACTGAAATTTTAAAAAACTTAACCCTAATTTTATTTGCAAGCAAATACCTGAAATCATCAAATTTTCACCACAAGCCACCGCTTCCAAAAAACACCCAAACCCTAATTTTTTTTTTTTTTTTTTTTTTTTTGCATCTTATTCTTCCTTATTCCTTGGCGGCACCAGTGACCGGGGGTCGCCGCCTGAGTGCAACGACCCCTCGTAGCCCAGTAGCACAAAAGCAGTGACTGCAGCTTCAACTGCAGATTTCAAATTATTTTTTTTAAACTAAGATTCTTGATATATATGCCGGAAAAATTTTCAAATTTAATAAAATTAAATCTGGATTGCTACATTCGAAAATAATTAAATTGTACAAGAACCAGATTAATTTTTTTTTTAATTCTCAATCATTCAACATGGAATTGGCTCTGATACCAATTGTTGAATTTTCCATGAAATTAAATTTTGTAAACTTTACATAATTGCCAAGATTTCCATGTCAAATCACCAAAAAAATTTAATTAACGTGGAACATATCTTGATACATTGAATTGTATCTTGAATAAAGAATTTTGAATCTTGATTTTTTATTCTTCAATTTAATTGCTCTAAAACTTCTTTTTGATTTTTGATTGTGGGTTTATGAATTATCCTCTTTAATCATCTAAATTGGGGACCATAACCCTATGTATAGTTTCAATATGTATTTGACCAATCGTCAAATACAAACCCTAGTGGATCCAGTCTCTATACATATAGTCCAGCCCACACTTTATTTAAATGCCCAAAGTCCCATCACTTAATTCTTTATTAGATCACTATAATTTTTGGCTTAACTTTAAGATAGCTTTTATACACAATTAATTATATATGTCGGCCCACAAGACAAATTAAATAATTTTCCAACAATAGTTGCTTATAAATCACCTCATTGCTTTTAATGACTTTCCTCATTGGTTGTCATACAATATGGCAAAAAAGATGTTCTATTTTGCTTTTATTGTTATCTTTTCAAACCAAACAATGAAAAACATGGTGGGGGTGATTTCTTTGCTGATGGAGGGTTCTCAAATTGGAAAAAGGAAGGCTTTAAATTCATGTTGGAAAAATTGATAGTGCACACTGTCAAGTACGGCTTATGAGGCTTTTGTGAATTAAAAACAAAATATTGATTGTGTTTACTTTAAAAAATAGAAAAAAACAAAAGAGAGTATTCGAATTTGTCTGAATGCATCAATTGATTGCGTTCGACTACTTCTACGACAATGGCTTTCATTTCGTGGAAATGATGAATCAAAAAATTTAAGAAATCAAGGGAATTTTCTTGAATTGCTGAAGTGGTTATGTGATCATAATAATGAGATTATGGTTGTTTCTTTGAAGAATGCTCTCAAAAATCTTCAGTTAACAACACCTAGTATTCAAAAGGATATTTTGAGTGCTATTACATTTGAAACACTTGATATTATTATGAAAGATATTGGTGATGAGTTGTTTTCTATTCTTGTTCATGAATCTCGTGATGTTTCAGTGAAAGAGCAAATGTTATTTGTTTTACGTTAAATGAATAAGAGATGATGAATATGTGTCTAGTACCACAACTCTTTCACTTAAGGGTGCTATTGATCACTTATTCTCTTTATTTAATTTAAGTATATCTAGTTTTAGAGGTCAAGGCTATGATGAGGCAAGTAATATACGATGTGGGTACAATGGTCTTAAAGCATTTATTTTGAAAGAGAATCTAAGTGTTTTCTGTATTCATTGTTTTGCTCATCAGCTACAATTAGCTCTTGTAGTTGTGGCAAATAAGCATGCAAATATTGAACATTCTTTACTTTAGTGAATAAAATGGTGAATGTTGTTGGAGGGTCGGCTAAGCGGTGCAATCTTCTTCAAGAGAAGAAGAGGCTTGAAGTTGTTGAATCATTGAATCTTGGAAAAATCTCAAGTGGAAAGGGCCTTAATCAAAGAGCCACTCTTAAGCGACCAGTGATACTAGTTAGGGCTTTCACTATAATTTTTTACTTAGCTTGATTCTCATGCTTTCAACTATAGTTGATGTCATTGAGATGATTGCCATCGATGATACTAGTTGTGGAAAGAGAGGTGATGCACATATTTTGTTGGGATCTATGTTGACATTTGATTTTGTATACAGTCTGCATCTCATGAAAAAAGGTATTGGGTATTTCAATTGAATTGTCAAAATCATTACAAAGAAGAGATCAAGACATTTTTAATGCTATGAAATAGTGAAAATATGTAAAAAACGACTTCAAATAACAAGGGACAATGAATGAGAATATTTTAAAGAACATTTCTTGTTTTTGCTGAAGGTACAATATTGACGTTCCCAATATGGATGATATGTTTATATCTCTAGGTCGCTCACTGCGTAACACTCAATTAATGACAAATTGGCATCATTTTCGTGTGGATTTCTTCTATGCTGTCATCGATTTGCAAATTCAAGAGTCGAATGATCGTTTCTCCGAGGCAAGTAGACTTACTCATTTGTGTTGTATGTTTATGTTTGGATAATTCATTTTTTGCTTTAGACAAGGACAAGTTAATTCAATTGTACAAGTATTATCCCAATGATTTTAAACCAACAAAGATCTTGACACTTGAAGAGCAAATTTAGACATATACTATTGATATGCGTACTCACAAAAAATTGAAGGGTTACGAGGCCGTAATGAGTTTGCAGAAAAGTTGGCTGTCCAAAAAAAAAATAAAAAAAATGAGGTGTACCCATTAGTTTACAGTTTGTAACATTGCCGTTAATTCTTCCACTTGCTAATGCTATGATAGATAGTATTTTCTAAAATGAAGATTCTTAAAACCGATCGGGTAATTGGATGTGAGATCAATGGTTAAGTGATAGTTTGATTGCATATATCGAGAACGTTGTATTCGACAATATTGATAATTATGTAATTATACGACGTTTTCAGAGTATGAAAACGTGTAGACGATAGTTGTAGTAGTGTATTGACTTATCTTCAATAATGATATGTTTTTTAAAAAAAGTGTATTTTAATCTTTGATTTTACAATACAAAACATGTGGCTCCATCCCTGTTAACATAGAGTTTGAAGATACTTAGGGTACATTTGGTTTACGTTTCTGTTTTGAATTCGTTTTTTCTTTTTTGTTTTGAGGGATTATTTTAAGATTGCAGAAAACACATTTGGTTTGTTATTCCAAAAAACTGTTTCTCAAAACAAAAAACTAGAAAATGTGTTTGGTTTAAAAAGAAAATTAGAAATAGTTTTATAACTTTTTTTTTCAATTAATATGATTATTTATTAAAACATATCAATTTTATGCTTATGTGTGATTATTAAGTTTCATGGGTAGGTTTTGTGTGATTTTATTAATTATTTTATTTTGAGAAATGTTAAGTTAGTTTTCCTTGTTTTAAGTTTTTTGAGAAAACACTCGAAACGTCGAAAAGCCATTTTAAGTTTTATTTTGTAAAATTTTCCTTGTTTTTGAAAAATCATTTTTGAAAATAACATATCAAACACGTTTTGAATATTTTTACAAAACTAATAACTAAAAACGACCTTAAAAAGGCAAACCAAATACACTCTTATGTTTTCAACTTGAACTCGTATTGTTTGTATAATTAACCCAACAAATAGCAAACATGTATAGAGCTCTCTAATTCTAGATTCTTGCGCATAAGTATTCGGCCATGTGTTTCAAACATTAAAACATTAATTAAAAAATTAAAGAAGAAAAGAAAAGAAAAGAAATTGAAAATAGAGTATAGCACAAATATTTATTGATGAATAATCTAATAAAATCTCTACGCTATATAATTCAGAAGGAAAAGCCTTTATACCCCGACTCAATGACTGGGGAATAAACATTGGCGCCCCCCTATTGGGGAGGGGGCGGGGCTCAATTCCGGATTTTTTTCACTAACAACTATTGTCATACCAAGACCATAAAATAATTATGAAATTGATCAAAATGATTAAATTACAAAAACACTAAGCACCTGATTTGACATTTTAAATAATATCCATTAGGCACGCATCAAACTATCACTACTTCCTCGTTTGTAGCGTTAACTGCCGTATTCAAATTAGTCTTCATTCTGACTTCTCTCATTTTTCAATTTGTTTTTCCAAGTCATAAAATGTTTCTTTATATGACTATCTTTATCACAATAAAAACATTTGACATTTTCTCTTGCTTTTGACTGATTTCTGAAGTTACCATGCCCTTTAGGATCTTTGCTTTAACTCATTCCTCTGTTCTCTGTACTAAGAGCCCGTGCATCATTCTTAACTAAGTCCAAACACACCATTTGGAACAGAGTTACCAAGTTATACCACCAGAAGTCTCCCAACTATTAGACAATGAACTCAAAAGTAATAGTGCTTGCATCTCATCATGTGACACTATTTTTATTGTCGTCAGCTGATTTACTGAGTCATAGAATTCACTTTAATGCATAGCAATTGATTTCCCCTCCTTTAACTTTAGATTTACAAGCCTTCTAATAGCAAAATCTTTATTTTGAGCGACCTTCCTCTCATAGAAACTCTCTAGTTTTTCCCAAATGCTACGAGCAACTCTCTCTTGAAATATATGATGGAATACATTAAGATCAACCCACTGTCTAATATATCCAATGACTTTCCCGTTCATCTTCTTTCAATCACTGTCACTCATACTGCTATCACATTTAATAGGTTCAAGTAAATCCTTAAAATAAAGGATATCCTCCATCTAGAGATGGTAATGGGACGGGCTCGGGGCGGGGCACCACCATCCCGCCCCGCCCCACCTTAAACGGGGCAGGGAGAGTTCGGGGCGCGGGCTTACTCCATTTCCTACCCTGTTAATTATTTTTTTTATTCTTTACGGGACGGGTTCGAGATACTTTGGGGCGGGGCACCCCCTCCCCGTCCCACCTCGCCAACATTCGGGACGGGGTAGGGTGGGGTGATTTTTTTTGCCATCACTATCTCCATCATAGACTTCCAAATAGAATAATTTAAAGCCGATAATTTAATCATAGTGCTCGAAGTATTCTCTATTTACTCGCGCATTAGAACAATGCGCACACAACTTGAGCTCTAATACCACTATGTTGGACAATTATTACTTGCAAGAATAAATTCAACAATTCAAGCAACTAACTAGAGTGATTAAATTTGTAAGTAAATGATCAAAACAAACACAAGAGAACACAACACCAAATTTTTATGTGGAAAAAAGCCTCCAATGTAGAGGGAAAAAAAATCACAGAGCAATTCTGGCCAAATCCACTATAAAACTCGAGATTATAACATTCAAGTTTATGCCTAAAACTTGAGTTCTCAACCAATTGCGAAAACAACAATAATTAATTTCTAAGACAATAAATAATCTCACTACAAACCATCAATTTGATTAAACAAGTGAGATACCCACTTTTAATACTACACCTCTAGAGTACCCAAAATACACTACTTAGAGAAGTCCCCAATTTGTATTGTGTGGAGAAGATACTTGTATGAATTCACACCTAATTGGGATTGAAAGAAAAACTAATTTTCTCCCTTTTCTTTCTCTCCACAAAGCAGCGTTTGATTCTTTGTCTTTTCTCTTGTGCAAAACAAAATCAGCCCCCGTTTTTTTAATATGAGCAGCCTCTGTTTTCAACTCATAGTGAAAGCCACGGTATGTGACCTACAGTCACATTAAAGTGGATTTAGGCCTTTTTTTCCTCATGGGATGGACCAAACCCATATAACATTGTAAACTAGCATTTAAGATCATTCTTCTAAGTTCTAACATTGAAATTTCTCATGGGAAAAATTCATATATTAAGTATGACACATTCCAAAATTAAGAAACGAAGTTACAAACTTCAAAAATAAGATTTTTCAAAATTTTATTTATACATAAATTAATCAAATACATATTTTATTAATTAATTAAATCACAATTTTATTCAATTTGGTCACAATAAAAAATTTTATAGGTCACAAATTATTTCACGATCACAAATAAAAAATTTTATAGATCAAAATTTATTCATCAATAAAAAATTTATAGGTCACATATTATTCATTGATCACAAATCACAAATTTTACAAGTCACGACTTATTTTATGGTAGAAAATATTTAATTAATTAGTCACAAATTAATTTTCGATCACAATTTTTATGTCACACATTATTTATTAGTCACAATTTATCTATTTCATTGGTCACATATTGTTTATTAATCACACATTAACCAATTTATTAATCACAAACAATCAAATCATTTATGACCACCACAACACTTGTAACCATCACCTTACCACAGCCACCAGTCGCCTAAACCATCGTCGTCGAAACCACACAACCATCCCTCAGTAGCAAAACCATAATCTCAAACACTGCAACAAAACACCACTACCACTAGCCTACCACTCTAAAATTTCAACCCAACAAAAAAAATAAAAATCTCCAAATCTGTCGTCGGGCACCACCACCGTTTGTATTAACAATAACCACCACCACCACCATCAACGCCGCTTCAACCATAACACCATCACCTTACCACACACCGCCGCCACCGCCACCTCACAATTAGAAACAGAAACAAAAACAAAATAACCCAAAAACCACCACCACCACCACCACTAACACAACACAACACAACCACCAACACCCCCATCACAGCACCAAAACCATCGCCAGATTTCTCGACTCTAGCGGAGAAGACGCCTCTACACAGCGGCCAGGGGCGGATGCAGAACGTAAAAGTTAGGGGGACACAATCGAATTTGCAAAGAAGTTGGAAGAAATTTTACACTTGGAAATTTACGTCCAAAAAAAAATCATATCCTATGTAATTTTGCATCCGAAAATTTACATGGAATATGACTTTTTCGGATATAAAAT
>CAIGRO010276018.1:0-11006 GCA_903798355.1 Fraxinus baroniana | reverse complement strand
CTCTATGTAAAATTATGGCACGTCACTTGTACACATAGTACTTCTCTTAATTATTTTGGACACAACTTTTACATTACAAAACCATAGTGTTACTCGTGTATCTTTCTCCTTAGCCGTGAATCTCCATTGAAATTCATTTAGCAACTATTTATCTTTTCAAATTTGGATTATATTCATAATTTTTAAAATAAGTTATTTCATCCCAAAAACAGAATTAGGAATGAAAGTGACTTTTCCTATTGCTTCATTGTAGTAAAACGTACAGCAATATGGTGATGTCCGTGGATTCGTTAGCTGCCTAATGTTATGTCTATTTAATTCTTGTGTCTATGTACAGTTATAGTTATTCAAGAAGACATTCGATCATGAACGAATAATGTTATCTAGTAGTGTTAAATGTTTAATATCAATTTATTTAAGAGTGAGAACCGGTTGAATTTGAAGCCAACTGGAAAAATCTATCCGACTATAGTAAGATTAATCAATTCGTCTTTTCAAGATTTTTTACTCTTGAAAATCAATTTTCATATATTGACCCTAATACCAAGCAGTTAGAACCCCGCCCCGCTTTGTCACTCCCCCACCCTGCTCGTTTTTTGTCCCATTTATTTTATTTTTATTTTTTGGCAAGGGGGCGGGTTCGTGGGGAGTGGGTATGCCCCGTTTCCTGCCCCATTTATTTATTTTTTTCAGTTAACTACTTTTTTTTTATAATTTGTAATTAATTTTTTTTTATTTTTCACGGCACAGGTTTGGGGTGGGGCATCCCAGTCCCGTGACTTGAGACGGGATGGGGACCTGTCGGGGAGGATTTTTTTGCCATCTCTAGAGCAGTGGAGGGAGGTGGGGCCAAATGTGGTCATTGACTAAAAATTGAGAAATATATATATATACACACACACACGGATTTTTTTTATTTTGATATTAATGTATTTTGTTTGAAAAAAAAATCATATTTAAATTATATCCACTAGAACTATCTAAAATCGAGATTTTTGAGTTGGGTCCAAGCCAACCCGACATCTCGTTTAAAAAATAATAATAATAATAATGATATGTTCTTGAATCGTGCATACTTATATTTAATTGAATTCATCATTTAATGTCAAGTGTTACTTAATTTTAGGTCTATTTAATTATTTCTCACATAATTGTGCCTTTTCTTCTAGGAAAAATCCATCTAACTCATGATTCACGTGTTGTGATAATCAACGTGATGGTTGACTAATTACAGTAGATTATTAACTCATGATTCACATGTTATGATAATCGGATTAGTTTCACAAATGGTCACTGAAGTTACCTGAAAATTTCACAATTGTCACTCAAGTTTCAAAGTTTCAGAAACGGTTACTGAAATTTGAAATTTCTTTCACAAACGGTCACTGAATTTTTAGATTTTTTTGCGAAGTTTGAGGCAATTTTTCAGCAACTTCCAACCACCAAAATCGTCGATTTCAAATACCGTTGGAAAGCCTACGATGTCATCTTCAATTACCATAAAAAATCTCCCCAAAACTCCAAGTGATTAGCCGGAATAAACTCATGAAATCGGCAACCAAAAATTGTGAAAATCTGCCCAAATTTTGAGATTTTTTAAGCAAGTTTGAGGCAATATTTCGGCAACTTCCGACCACCAAAATCGTCAATTTCGGATACCTTTAGAAAGCCCACAATGTTTTCTTCAATTATCACTAAAAATCTCCCCAAAACTCCAAGTGATTCTGCCGGAATAAACCCACGAAGTCAGCTACCCAAACTTGGCAGATTTTCGGACTTTTTTGTTTGTTGATTTCGTGGGTTTATTTCGGCCAAATCCCTTAGAATTATTGAGAGATTTTTGGTGATAATTGAAGNATTCTGCCGGAATAAACCCACGAAGTCAGCTACCCAAACTTGGCAGATTTTCGGACTTTTTTGTTTGTTGATTTCGTGGGTTTATTTCGGCCAAATCCCTTAGAATTATTGAGAGATTTTTGGTGATAATTGAAGAGGACATTGTGAGCTTTCCAACGGTATTCGAAATTGGCGGTTTTGGTGGTCGAAAGTTGCTGAAAAAATACCGCAAACTCGTCCAAAAAAATCTAAAAATCTAGGCAGATTTTCACAATTTTCGGTTGCCGACTTCGTGGGTTTATTCCGGCCCAATCACTTGAAGTTTTGGAGAGATTTTTAGTGGTAATTGAAGAGGACATCGTAGATTTTCCAACGATATCCAAAATCGACGATTTTGGTAGTCGAAAATTGCCCAAAAATTGACTCAAACTTGTTCAAAAAATTTGAAAATTCAGTGACCGTTTGTGAAAAAAATTTCAAATTTCAGTGACCGTTTCTGAAACTTTGAAACTTCAGTGATCATTTTAAAATTTTCAGGTAACTTCAGTGACCACTTATGAAATTAACCCTATGATAATCACATGATTTTATGTAAATTAAATGAATTATTAATTTTATCATTTAAAACAAAAGGTGTTATTTAATAAAAAAAAAAAAAAAAACAATGCAACAGTTAAATGTTTACAATTATTTTTGAAGCATAAAATATATTATGGTATTTACGATTTTATATCTCTTAACGCATCAGACCCTTGAATTAATTTATAAAGAAATGGAAGATTTGAGATTTGATTCCACTTTCTATTAATTACATGAACCCTTGGATTTCGAAAATCAATAACATGTAGCGAGCCAAATGCGATTCGCAGCATACTTTTAATTGTGCACAAGTCAATGCTTCATTATGCTAGAATAAGTTAACAAGAATTAGATAAGTTTGTAAATTATTTGGTGACAAGGGCAAAACCAGGCAGCCCTGTAAGCCCATTACATGCACATTCCTCAATGGGCATATCAACTTCGGCAGGAAGTCCTAGAAGCACGTGTAGAACCGTCAATTCAAATCAGAATAGCTCGAACCTCAAGCCACTCAATTCACGACACCTCAATGACGGAGCATAGCACCAAGATCATGATTCGAATGAATTGAAATCCAAAGTCTCGTGATTTAAATAGACAATCATATCACATGTATAACTGTACAAGACCTTCACACCAAAGCTGTTCCGAAGATTCCAAGGTAGCTAAAGTGCTAAATAATAAGAGCACATGGAAAGATTAAAGACACAAGCTGAAAATTTCAACTAATCACATGATGAATGTTCAAATATCACTAAACCACAAGGGGATTTTTTTGGCTACAAAAGGCAAAAAGAGAGAAAAAAAAAACTCAGATTTAAACAAAATCATTTATAACATAAAAGTCTAACAAACGCCCAAGCTCATCAAGGGATAAGAACAACATAAAATGGAAATAGTTCAGGGAACAAGTTCTCGAACAAAATCCTTTTCATTTATTCCCAACCTGTTGCTCCACCAGTTGGAGCAACAGGAGGAATTTCGTCAACTACAGGAGCTGGCATTGGGGGTGCAGCAGCAGAGTCCCATCCATCAGTAGCTACCCCTGCAACCGAATGGATGCACACAAATTCAAACAAAGAGAAAAGGAGTTCTATACAGCAGAAGTGACTTATTTGCCAAAAAGAGATAAACACTAACATGTTTGGTTAAGCTTAAGAGAAATAATACAGTTATTCACTAAAAATCTGGTTCAGAGTGTATATATGACTGGGGACATGCATTGGTCTTTTAGGCGTCTTCAGAGAGTGGTCAATAATTTAAATTTCACCTTACGAATCACAAAATAAGCTCTTTCTCACCAAAATAATGTAAGAATTCATTATCTCAAGGGATGGAAAAAATGTTATGATATGAAAATAAAGTCACTGCTAACGAGGCATGAAACAAACGCTATTTTTAATAGTCACTTTCTCAAGTACAGGAAAGGATACTAACCGGCATCTCCAGTCCAGCCACTTGCAACAGGTGGCAAAGCACCAGCCATCTCAGGAGCCCATTGAGCATCAGGTATCTGGCTGCTTGACCAATCAACACCAATTGTAGCAGCAGAATAGTCGGGATAATCTGGAAGAGCAGGTGTTTCCTCTTCTTCTTGTTCCTTAGCCTCCTCAGGCTCCCTGTAAAAGAACAGATCGACCTGCCAAAAAGTTGAAAAATTATAAGCATCATAAAAATAAGTAAAAACTCATAATAAAACACAAAATCCCTTTGCTTTACTTTTTAATGTGAAAGTTCTAAACAATTGCAACCAGTCAGTACAAAACGAGTAAAGCAAAATCATAATTACTCAACCTAGAGCATATTTCGTTAAGGAGCTTAATCTTAAGGTGCCTCCAAGGATGCAAATTCTAATCCTAAAAGAATCCTTATGTCACACCAGAAAAGCACAAAATTCCAATACAGAGAAACAAAATTTTCTAGACAACAATTTACCATCACATCCCACTTGTGACTGGGAGCAATGACACCACGCATTTGAAGAACCATCCTTGCCAAGAGCCAGAAAAGGCAACCGATGCTGTGCTTCCCCTTGTTGTTGGCAGGGATGCCAATATCAACATACCTCATTGGGGAATCGGTGTCACAGAAAGCAATGGTGGGGATGCTAGAAAGAGCGGCTTCTTTAATAGGCTGCAGAAAGATCATATTAAGTACCAGAAGCACGATGAAACAAAAGCAACCCGACATTCTAATCAACAATTTGATAATCCAGAGAATACTGCACCAGGTTCACTTAAAAAGACTCACTTGATGATCAGTTCTTGGGTCAGTAAGGATCAAGAGGCGTGGCTCACTGAATGAAGTTTGAAGCTGGTTGGTGAATGTTCCAGGAGTATGACGACCAGCAATTGCATGAGCACCAGTGTACTGTGCGAACTTCAAGACAGCTCTCTGACCATATGGTCTGGCAGACTGAACGATGATGTCTTGAGGATTCTCAATAGCAACAATAACCCTTGCAGCCATCATGAGCTTTTCCCATGTTTTTCCAAGGTTAATAATATAAATTCCTAAACAGTGAACAGAAAATAAAAATCACTACCAACAACTGAGGAAGACACTGGACTATGAATACTAAAGATCCTGAAAATCATAATCCAAAAATTATATATTAAATTGAAACTCACAACAATATGCAATTTAGTTACTTATTTATTTAATATAATAAAGAGAGGAACTGAGACTAGGCAACCTAATTATTGAATGTCAAACTTCAGCGTCATGGTAATAAACCCAGGGTAAATTTTAGGGTGCCCACCAATAACTTTTACAAACTACTAAACAAAAGAGATGTCAATGAAAATTTAATATGCATTCATTGACAGTAAATACAAAAAAAGGAGAACTTCTTTCGCATATTTGAATACAAATTGGCAAGTTTTATCCCTTTCTCTCTATCAATAGATCTACCTGGCCCCTCTCTTTCAAGATGATTCGAATTTCGAGGGGTGTCAAGCCCTGGTAAGGTTCCTCACTTTGCATCAAATGAAACCACATGCAAATCACTTAAATCTAAAAGTTCTACCTTTCAATTCCCAGTAATTCGACAATATACATCTGAAAGACGTAAGTAATTAAAAAAATAATGCAGATTCCCAACAACATAAAACATTTACCAAAACAAGTAATAAATCATCAAAATATATAAACAGAAATAATCACAGCAAGCATCAGATCTCTCAACTGAACAAAAAAAAAATCGTTTCTATGAACTTACCGTCATTGCGGCGCTTGAAGACGTAACGTTCCATCTGGAAGTCACAGTTTTTGGTTCCGAGGTGGACTTCAGCTGCCAACATCATCTGTATGTCGGCCTCCTTCGTCGAGAGTGTCCTTGGCGCAGTCGCCATTTTTTGCTTCACCTCTGCTTTTGCTTAAAGCTTTCTGGGTTTTAGCGGGCGAAAATGCAAAGGCTATCTCCGTTGCCATGAAGTGGGCAGGGTTCATATACTCCATCTCAGAAACCCTATCGATGTTTTTCGAACTGACGAAAATACCCCTGGATTGAGTTGGGCCGTCTTTGGGCTGAATCTGTTGGATACAAATTGGGCTGGTATTGGGGTGTGATTATTTTAGTGGTAATTACGTCAAACCAAAATTTTTAAGATTCAATTTTAAAAGTCAAATATAAAATTTGTTTATACAAAAATCATATTTTAATTCAAATATTTAATATTATTAATACAACTCTAATTTCTCTCCCCTCTTATTTCTCTCTCTACATCTCTCAATACTCATCTTATTCTTTGTTACGCGACGTCAGCTCCCCTCACATCTCTCCACCTACTCTATCTTCTCTTCGTCGACTACGAGATCAGCACCGCTACAAGAGACCAATGTCGATGCTACAGGGGGAAGATCGACGCCGCTGCTGACTATAAGCTCGTCGTACCACTGAAAGATGAGCATCGTTGAAAGAGCATATCCATTCTTCTTCTTCTTTTTTTTTTTTTCTGAGTGGTTCTGCAATAGACAGTTCGGTGGTGATTCTGTGGTGCGGTGGTGGTGATGGTGTGTTGGTTTTGCGATTGCAGTAATTGTGGAGGTGTAAGATGCTTTGTGCGGTGGTTGGGTGCGATGGTGCAACGTAGTGGTGGTTGGGTTTGGTGGTGTTGTGTGCGGTGGTTGGTTACGTACGATGGTGATGTGTGATGCGGTGGTGGTTGTGTAGTGGTGTTGACCAATGGTTGGGTAAGGTGCTGTGTGTGGTGGTGTTGGCGACATAGTGTTGGCTATGGTCGGTGTGTAATGTGTAGTGGTGTTGATCGATTGTTGTGAGTTGATGGGGTTGCTCTGGTGGTAGTTGACAGTGGTGCTGTGTACGGTGCGATGGGTGGTATGTAGTGGTGGTAGCGGCATTGGTGTGCATTGGGGAAAGTGTGTCCATTTATTTGGACGGTCATGGTGGTGCAGGCAATGGTGTTCAACATTGGTAGAGATGGTGTAGTGGTGCGATAGAGGTGTTCGATAGTGGTAAAAATGGTGTAGATGTTGGGTACAACCGGTTGTAGTCGATAGTAGATGAGTGTAGATGGTGGTTGTGGTGGTCACGGTAGTGGTGGCGTTGAAGGTAATGAATTTGAGGAGGTGGTGGTTGGTACGGGCAACGGTGATGGTAGTGGTATTTAGAGATGGCGTTGGCTGTTGTCTTTGCAGTGGTACTATTGGAGGTGGTGGTCACAAATTGCTTTGTTGATTGTGACCAATAAATTGGTCGGTGTGTGACCAATAAACAATATGTGATCAATGAAATAGATAAATTGTAGTACCCGTTTGGTGCACATTATTTTCAAAGGAATGCATTTTTTTGGTTGATGTGATGGGGAGTATGTGGTTGAAAAAGAAGGAAAAGTTATTGATGTGATGGAAAATATTATTTTATTGAAGAATGTGTGGTTGAAAATGAGTAGAAGAATGAGAATGAAAAAAAAAGAATGTGGCCCATGTGGCCCAAACAGGGGCGTAATCAATAAATAGTGTGAGCAAAAAATTTATTAAGTTGTGACCAATAATTTGATAACATGTGACCTAAAAATAATTTGTGACAAATTGCTTTTAATATTTTATGACCACAAAATAAGTTGTAACTCATAATTTTTTTTTATTTGTGTCCAAAAAATAATATGTGACCAATTAATTTATTCAATTTGTGATTGATAAATAAATTGTAATCTATAAAATTTGTTGTTAGTGACCATGGTGTCTGTAGTTGTGACTAATACATAAATGTGACCATGGATTACATAATATTGTGACCCTCATATATTTAATTAATAAAATATTTTTTAATTAATGATTTAATAAATAAATTTTAAATTAATATCTGATTTTTGAAAAAGTAAATTTTATTTCTTAGATTTGAAATATGTG
This sequence comes from Fraxinus baroniana, assembly GCA_903798355.1. NCBI lineage: Eukaryota > Viridiplantae > Streptophyta > Magnoliopsida > Lamiales > Oleaceae > Fraxinus > Fraxinus baroniana. The sequence goes on along the minus strand of CAIGRO010276018.1, from coordinate 3,218 downwards.
ATACTTAATGTCTTGCTAAAAAAAATTTCCATTATTTCACTAAATGGAAATTACACTCAACTATATTTTTCAAGATCCAATTTCAAAAGGCAGATATAAAGTTTGTTTATACAAAAAACATATTTTAATTCAAATATTTAATATTATTTATACAATCAAAAATCATCACAAACCCTAATTACTGTCATCTCTTATCTCTCTCTACATCTCTCAATACACATATCTTTTCTCTCTCTCAAAAGGCAATCGGCATCCCCCATTTTTTTCTCTGCCTATTCCGTGTTCTCTCTTGTGGCGCTTACTGTGAGATCGGCGCAACTGAGCGTTCGAAGCTCAATGATGTCCTTTTCACCATCCGTATTTAAGGCAAATCTACATTTTAACGTAATGGATTTGAAGAGATGGTGGTGGTGGTGGTGGTGGTGGTTGATATAGGCAGTGGCGGCAGCGGTTGATATAGGCAACCGTCATGGTGAGGTGGTGGTGGTCACAAATTATTTTGTTGATTGTGACCAATAAATTGGTTAGTGTGTAAGCACTAAATAATACGTAACCAATTAAATAGATGATTTGTGACTAATAAATAATGTGTTGCCTAAAAATTTGTTAAGTTGTGACCAATAATTAGATAATATGTAACCTAAAAATAATTTGTGACTAATTAATTTGATATTTTGTGACCATGAAATAAGTTGTGACTTATAAATTTTTTTTTTGTAACTAAAAAATAATATGACCGATCAATTTATTTAATTTGTGGTCGAGAAATAAATTAGGACCTATAAAATTTGTTGTTTGTGACTGTGACATTTGTAATTGTGGCTAATACATAATTGTGACCATAAATTATATAATATTGTGACACAAATATATTTAATTAATTATTTAATAAATAAAATTTAAATTAATATCTGATTTTTAAAAAAGCAAACCTTATTTCTTATATTTTAAATATGTCATATCTAGGGCGTGTTCGGTAGAGATTAAAATCGAATTAAAATTGAAAAATCAGTCATTATTGTTGACTTTTATTAGACGAGTGAGATCCAATAACGGCTATATTTTCAATTTTAATTGAATTTTAAGTACGATCGAACGGGGATTTAGTGTCTTACTAATTAAATTTTCCCTTTTACTAATTATATATTATTTCCTGGTGGGCGGTGGCCATTCTTTTGAAAAAAAAAATGTTTTAAATAGCGAACTTTTGAAGAATGTGTTGTTAAAAAATAGACAAAAATTTTGTGCTGACATTTAAAATATTTTATTGTGTAAATATTTAATCGAAAATGACTATATAGAAAAAAAAACATAGCTTTGAAAGAATGGGAGATAAACCCTTGTTTGACAACTATTTTTTTTTTCTCAAACTCATATTCGACTAAAATATTTTGCGTTGAAATAAAAAAAAAAATCCATTTCTTAACCCCACATTTTTCAAAAAATCAATATTTCAAAACTCATTTTTTTTCGAAAATTTATTTTAATCGTTATCAAACAGGGACTAAGGTTGTGTTTGATGATACACAACAAGTTCCATGGAAAATGGAAAAAGTTTTCTATTTCCAAGAAATGTTGTGTTTGATTTGTTTGATTGCACAAATTTGACCAATAAATTTTTTTCTTCCCCTTCCCCCCACATTCCCTCTTTCTTAGTTTTTAGGGAAAAGGCTTTCCCACCAAAATGGTGGGAAAGTCTTCTCCAGATTCTGCCAGATTTTTTATTTTTGTAATGAAAACAAATTTTATAATCAATTGTAAATAAAAAAAAAATTCACTTTAATGGACAATATCCATGTAAAACAAAGTCCAACGAACAATAAACTTTGATAAAAAATGATATTTTAGGGAAAAAAGTTTTTTTTCATTTTTTTTTTTTTTTAGTTTTTGGCAATAGAAACAAATTTTATAATCAATTGTGGAAAAAATTATCACTTTAATAGATAATTTCCATATAAAACAAAGTCAAACAACCACAAAATTTTAAAATTTTTCGGGTGGAAAATTATACCAATTAAACACACTTAATTACATTTCCCTAGAAAACAATTTCTAAGAAAATCTTTTCCTTGTAAAACATTTTCTTTCCATCCATTTTCCATCCTTGCAATCAAACGGACCCTTAGTCTACGTGCACAAGAAGAAAATGACGTGGCATCCCATTAGACATTATTTTTCAGAATTATCCTTCATTGCCAGAAGAATCGTAAGGCCCCTCACATGGGGCCGGGCCCCACATGTATTAAAAAAATAATAATAATTGCAATGGCCCCACCATGTGTGTTGTATGTAAAACTTCTGTACAAAAATTTCTGTACCACAANTAATATTAAAAGAGGAAAGTTTTTAGCACTGTTCCTAAGCCGTTTGGCCACCCCAGCCGAGCCGTTTTCGAGCCGAGTCATATCAGCCAAGCCGAGCCGAAGAGAGGAGATATTTTTTGGACCTTTTGCTTTCCTGCCTTTCTTTCTACGCTTTCCTCTCTCTGATGCTACTTTCCCCTTCAGATCAGTCGAGAACCATTTCTTTTCTGACATTCTCCACTTCTCAAAGCAACATCTCATACTTTCCTTCTTCTTTCCATCATTCTCCACTGCTCCACACAACCGCACAAATCAAACCTTCATTTTCTTTTTCTTCTTTTTCACGATTTTGACCAAGCTTTCCTGTTTGCTTTCTATTGCTGGGATTGGGAATTCCTCACTGCTCTCTTGCTCTTTAGTTGTTCCTTTTAACGAAATGTTCCAGCGCCGTTTTTGACGAAGACGTATCATTCGGTGGACGATCGGAGCAACGATGATGCCGTTCTTGCCGCAATTTCTGTTTCATTCAGAGGAAATTGTTAGTGTGGAGGAGAGGGCAAACAGTGTGGATTATAGTGCCTTTATTAGAGCTCGCGATGGTGGCTCTACCAATAGAGGAAGCTCGACTGGATTTCCAGATCAGCTCTTGCCCGAGAAAATCATGATTGCGGTGGATGTTGACGAGGGTATGTGATTTTCTCTTCCTGTGTAATGATTTATGGTCTTGGTTGAATTCAAGTCTCTCATTTTTATTAATAATATTAAGTAGTAAGTTTTATTAAGACAAGGATGATGTGCTTTTTGTGTGGAATAGTCAATATCTTTTGTAGTTAATATTACCAAATCTTGTAGCTATTACATCCTGCAAAATAGTCTATGCTGTAAGTAGAAGAATAAAACAATCTCCTTCTCCAC
>CAIGRO010275979.1:0-16457 GCA_903798355.1 Fraxinus baroniana | reverse complement strand
CTTACGTGTAGTTTTGATCCTTCAACTTTGAATCTGTGCAAGTTAATCCTCCACATTCCACAATCATTCGTGATTGATATTATGCAAGTTCTAAGATTGTAATTAAGTCCCTAAATATTTCAAGTATTGAATTTATCTCTTGAAACTTATGAACCTCATTTGATTGCCCCATTAAATTTTCCAATTGATTATGTGCAAGTTAGTTGGTTTTTAATTATTTGAATCAATTCCAATTAAGCTTCAAATTCATCATTTTTCATTCCAAGTGCACCCAAGTGATGATTTACCTACAATCGACATATTTAATATGTGTTTGAGCCACATTATTTTGGAAAAATGTATTCTGAAATAGTAGATTGATGGATAATATGTGATTGAAAAAAAAGGAAAAATTATTGATGTGATAAAAAATATTATTTTATTGAAAAATGTGTGGTTGAAAATGAGTAGATGAATGAGAATGAAAAAAATAATGAGGCTCAAACATGGGCTAGAAAACAAAATCGTAATGTTGTATTCTGAAATAGTAGATTGATGGATAATATGTGATTGAAAAAAAAGGAAAAATTATTGATGTGATAAAAAATATTATTTTATTGAAAAATGTGTGGTTGAAAATGAGTAGAAGAATGAAAATGAAAAAAATAATATGTACCAAACATGGGCTTAATCTAAATTTAGGCCCTGTTTGAGCCAAATTACTGTAGAATGAGAAATGAAAAATATAGTCGTTATTGGGAACCACACAAGAGATAGAAAATTTGAATTTAAAGGTTGATGTGATGGATAACGGTCATATTTTTCATTTTAATGAGAAAATAATTTGGCCCAAACGGGGCCTAAGTAGATATTCTTTCAATTAACAATAAATAATCAAGAATAAAAACCAGCATAAGTGTATAAAATACACTTATAAAGGGACAAGAAATTTTCACTATTTAGTTGGAAAATTGTAATTATTTATATTTTCAATTCTATAATCCATTTCTGATTTAAGCAGAGAAGAAAAATGCTGAAAACTTTTCTGGCTTGTCGTCTAACGTTTGCTGGTAAGGTTGGTGGCAATCCGAAAAGGTCATCAATACTGAAATATGTAAATTGCTCTCATACGAAGCCAAAAGATCTTCAATCATATTTAATTTGAAAGTTATATTATGAATTGCACGTTTTCGTGTGGCAATAACTTACAAAGTAATGATCAATCACTGCTTTAAAAAAAACAAAAAATGTTTTCACCAATGGAACTTACCTATAAACGACATTCTTTGCTATCAACAATGAACGGAATGTTTACATTTTATTCTATAATTTTGGAGTGTGTTTCGATATATTATAAAGTTCGTTAGAATGTGTTTTGATAATATTCTTAGTAGGTTTTAAATTTCTGTTGGTATAAATTATTAGAATGCAATAAAATTTTGGTGTCATGTCGCAAGCACCCAAAAATAAAACCTTAACTTCTGAAAACAAATGTTGTAGTGGAAGCAATGGTCGATTCCACGAAGAGTGATTAATCTAATTTTAAGCTATGTAAACGATGATGGGGAGGTTTTGATTATACACAAACAACTTTAAATAAATTAATTAATGAAAAACTCAAATTAAATAACGGAAGTAATCAAAAGAACGAACATTGGTCCAAGTCTACATTCACCATCAGAATTCCACAATTGATCATAGATGCAAGGATAATTCAATTCATATTTTGAATATTCACCTTTGGAATTATTTTCCTATTTCTCCTTAATTGTAGTTANAATTGATCATAGATGCAAGGATAATTCAATTCATATTTTGAATATTCACCTTTTGAATTATTTTCCTATTTCTCCTTAATTGTAGTTAATAAGTGGTTGTATTCAATTTATTCAAATGTTCTTCTCAAGATTTAACAATTTCTGACGTAGACAATAATTAAATCCTAGTTGTTTCACAAGTTAAAGGGATCAAACAATTGCAGATTTGATAATCAACTTAGCGGTATATTGTAAAGAATAATAAACTAGTACGGCTCCTAACAATTAAACGCAACAATTCATAACATAAATGCAGAAGGCCATTCAATATGCAAAATAAAAATTAAAAAATAAGAAAAACTATTTAGATCTCGCAATATGTGGTTCTGATACATCAATTTCTTTCGATCAAGTGTAAAATTTTAGTTACAATTCATGATTTTAAGAGTAAAATAATGAAAAATGAAGATGTGAGGCATTCTGTATGTTCTTCTCTCGTTCTAGAGTTTTAAAATATGTATCTATAGTTGTTTCCACAAGTGGTTTCCTTAAATTCGGAAAGCAGAATTTTCATGTTGGGAATGAATTATGCGACCGCATAATAGTATGTCATGCAGTCTCATAGAAGATTGAAATTGGACTCTGAAATTCGCTGAACACCTCTTGCAATTGCATGGAATTTAAGCTATGCGACCGTATAGCTTTAAATAACTTCCACCTGACAGTGTTCAACATTTTGACCAAATATTTCTCTTTCGATGTCCGATTGAGGTGATTCTAGATGCATTGAGAATTAACTCAAAGGGCTAAAAATCGTCCAGAAGTACAATTTCTCCGGTTCGAACGTTTCTTATGCGCAAAATAGGTTTCAAACTAAGACTGAAAATTTGAAGCATAACTTTTTCGGCTATGAGTTGATATCTGATAGTACTTTGACTATATTTCATCCCTTTGGCTTCTTTCCTCATCCAATTGATGCCTACCACTCTCAAATCTTCATCGTGAGATTTAACGTAACTTTTGAGTATTTGCATTTCAGTCCCTGAATTTTGTATTTCTTCCATTTTAGTCTTTTTTGCTTGTTTCTTCTAAATTCCACAATATTCATTCAATTGCAACTTAAATCAAAATACAAGAATACTGAGTACATTTAAGCATCAGTTAATCGCAAAATCAAAGGATAAATGGATGAAAAATATAGCATTTTACATTCTCATCAGATTCTCCCACACTTAGCTTTTGCTCGTCCTTGGGAAAACTCTATTTTTACTTTCCTCAAAAACACCAAGGTTGTAACGCCATGAGTATAGAACAACCAAACTCTTTAAAACACATAACATAGCATGACCAACCATTCTCACACAACTTATAATCAATTAGCGAGCATTTTCATATGAAGAAGGAGTAAACCAAAAACGTAGACCCTCACTAAAATAAGCAATTGACTCTCATGTGTTCGAAGGGTGTGTTTCGCTCAAGTTCATTCCCATGGAGACAATCTACCATATGCTTGCATTTCTTCTCATTCTCCACCAATTAGATCACACGCATAACAGAAACATAAGGACTTTTCGAAAGTTGTAACAAGACTTAAGGTTAAGGTGGGAAATATTTGGGAATGTGACTGAAAACCATCGAAATTAGTGGAGCAAAGATGAATAAACTCAGCTCAAACATATACATAATGTATGTAAAACCACTAATTTCGAGGGCTTTTTAGTCACATTCCCAAATATTTCTTTGATCTATCCCACACATACCAAACCATTTCTCGAAACATAGGAGGAATTATGAACATAAATATTTTGTAACATTAAGATCAATCTTCTCCATCACTTATTTTCTTTTCTTTTTTCTTCTATCATCCTCTTTTCTTTTTCTTTTTTCATTCAAAACATTACACCAACAATAAACTTGTGAATTGATATTGAAAGCATGTTCAATTCCACCAATCACAGACGTAGTTTTGACACCCCCACACTTATTTCTTGCACACCCATACATATCATAATGATAAACGATACTCCACTAGCTCTATAACTTGGGTAAATACATTGTTTTTTCGGGTTAAAACTTGTACATGGGTTTACAAAAATGAAAAGGCAATCAAGCTCAAAAGGATTCAACAAAAAGGAAAAATTAATTACAATGTAAGTTATTTGGCTTAGATAGCTAACTTATATAACAAAGATGGCCTTAATCATGTTCATACATGTATCAATATGGCCTTGAAGAGAATCAATGCATGTTTTAGAGAAACAAATCTATGGAAAAATATCACTCATGAAAGAAAATAGTGAGATTGATATGAATGTGTTAGTCTAAAGGCTCAAAATCTCACTGGCTGTTTGCTTACAAAATTTAGTTACCAACATCCTCAAAGAAAATAGCACAACTAATTAACTCTAAGTTGGAAGATTCACTACAGCAAAATTGTGATTTTGCGACTTACAAAATGTTGTCACAATAAGTGATTTAGCGCAACACGTTTTTAAAGTTCGTTGCAAACGTTGTGTGGAAAAGAAATGTCCCAAAAAATATAAGACAACATAAAAAGTTGTTATAAAATGTTAAAATGCGAGACAAATAGTAAAGATTGTTGCAAAAAATAATGGAAGCATGGCGTTAAAATATTTTTTGGTGGGAAACTTATGACGACGAACTTTTATTTTTTGCAACAAAATATTTTTTATGCCTTAGGGTCTACTTTTGGCGACAATAAATACTTGTTGCTAAGAATTCTAGGGATGAAAGAAAAAATTTGTGACACTTAAATTTTCTAGTTCATTTAGATGTGAAAAACTAATCATGACATCCACATTCGAGTGAAATGTACCATGAAATTGTTAATATGTAGCGTATTTTTATAACGTTCATTACATGTTAGCTTTAGCAACGGGCATTAACCATTGTTGAAGGCATGTTTTGCATCATTCAATGCCCATTCTAAAAAAACTCCAACTCGAGTTTAGCCCCTGTTTCGTATAGATTAAAAGATCTTTAGTAGATTTTGAAAATAATGAAGAAATATGTGGTTGAAAATTCATGAATCCTATAAAATGTGTTATTAAAATTAATTGTTAATTTTGATTTAAGATTTTAATTTAAACCAAGCAGTAGTTTAATATCAACCCAACCTGACCCTGATAATTTCAAAACATTAAAAAATTAATTTCAAAAATATAAAACCATAAAATTCAATTCAGCCGCCCCCATCATTCACGGTCTGCAGATCTCGCTCTAGCCTTTACTACTATCGTTACTCCCATCGCCACTCCTTTCCACCGCTCTTCTCCGGAGATCCCATCACCGACAACATTGGATGCTATCTTTGAAAAAGAAACAACACCAATGTTTGCGGCAATGATTGTAACTGGGAGAGAAAAGTGTAAGGTAGATATTAGGGATATCCTTTGCATGTCGACCCATATGGTGTGCCTATGAATAGCGATGCTGGTGAACCAACTGCGAAGGATCGACGTGTAGTTGGATCAGTCGCAACAGGTTGTGGCTAAGTGCTCTATTCTTGGGAAAGGTCAACAGCCCCCTTTGATGATAAAGACATCAACCAGTTTGTTATGAAGTAATTGAGAACGACAAGTGGGTAGCTGATTAAGGTATAATTCTGTTATTAAGCAGGAGTTCGGTTAATTCTGTTAGCCATTTGAAGACGATTGTTGGCGCCAAGTAAGAAGTTAGTTGGAGAATTGCAAATAAAGGCTGTCTTGTAATTGATGTAAAAAGGCATTCGGAAATTAATACAATTTCTCAGTTTCTTCTTCTTCTCTCTGAAATTTTGTTTCTATGTATCTCTTCTCATTCCTTCTTCTCTGAAATTCCATCTCTCGTGCAACTTCATAACATTGGTATCAGAGCTTTCGATCATCGGAGATGGCAGATGGTACGTGAGACCACAAAAGGCTGAAAGCACTAGTTAAAGAAAATGATCAAAAAATCTCAAGGTTGGAATCTGGGATGTCAGAAATTAAAAGCATGATCTATGGCCTTACGTTGCCACAAAATGAGTTGAGAACTCAAAATCATGTTCCAAAGGTGGTAACTCAAATAGATAGCCATGGAGGTCTGTGGAATTATTCGATAAGGCTTGATTTTCCAAAGTTTGATGGTAATGATGTGGATGAATGGTTGTATAAGGTGGATCATTTTTTTTACTGGATCGTACTCAGAAAAACTCGAAAATACAGATGGCTTCGATGCACTTTTGTGGTGCTGCCATGCATTGGCATAAGGCACACATAAAAACCAAAGGAAGAACACCTACGTAGGAAGAATATGCAATTGCCTTATGAAGTAGATTCGAGGAGAAGGCTTATCAAGATCCTATGGCAGAGTTGAAGAAACTCAAACAAGTTTGCACTCTTCAGAAGTATCTTAAAGGTTTTAATTTGTTGCTGGATAAATCCCAACTTAATGAGGATCAAGTTGTAAGTTTCTTTCTTGTTGGCCTTAGGTATGAAATAAAGATGTCTGTGAGAATGTTTAACCTAAAAACTCTCCAAAATGCTTATGCACTTGCTCGGATTCAAGAAGATTTGTATAATGATCCTTCGTACCAAAACAAAAACCATTTTCGAAATCCCCATAACCAAAGCACTTACAGAAACTACCAATTCACATCCATAGTTAGAACATCCCAAAATGCCACACTACCTTCTGTTGTAACCTTCCCTAACAGAAACCAAAATAACCCTATCCTCCCACTACCCAATAAACCTTACTTTAAACCAAAATCTTACGACATGTCTAAGAAACAAATAGAAGAGAGAAGGTTAAAAGGCCAATGTTTTTGGTACGATGAGAAATTTGTGCCTGGTCATAGTTGTAAAAATAAACAGATTAATATGATCACAGTTTATGATGATGAAGCAGAAGATTCTACAACAGAATCTGAAAAAGAAGATAGATTACAACTGGTAGCCACTCCCCAACTTTCTTTACATGTCTTGCAAGGAACTTGTAACTACAAAACCATGAGACTTAGATGAGCAGTGGGAAAAAAGGCCTTATGTGTATTGATAGACTCTGGGAGAACCCATAATTTCATTGATGTGAGAATTGCTAAGAAGCTTGGTTGTGTGTTGGAATTAGTGGCTGAATTGAGGGTATCTGCAGCTAATGGTCATGAATTAGTTTGCAATGAAGTGTAAAAAAACTTTGAATGGTCGATGCAGGGACAAAAAATCAAAGGAGATGTTTTAGTATTGCATCTTGACAATTATGATTTAGTACTTGGCATTCATTGGTTGGCAGAATTGGGAGATATAATGTGGAATTTTAAAAAATTGTTGTTGAGATTTTGTATTGAGGATCATGAGTATGTGTTGCAAGCTGATGAAGTTGGGGGATGCAATCTTACAATTGTTTCACGTGAAAAAATGGATAAACTACTTTCTAAATCTACTCAATTGGCAAGGGTATAATTTTGTAGTTTCATAGTCAATAATTTGTATGATGTTCAAGTTTTTGGAACCCGAGAAAAAGAAGCTGAAGGAGGAGTACATGTTCTTATTCAGAAGGTGTTAGCAGAATATAGGGATTTGTTTAAAGAACCTAAAGCACTTCTACCTCACTGAGGACATGACCACATAATTCCATTGAAAGAGGCAACCAACCAGTTAATGCCAGACCATATCGATAGGGTGCCCTGCAGAAGGATGTCATAGAAAAAATGACCCAGGAAATGTTGGAATTAGGAGTGATTCAACATAGTTCCAACCAATTTAGCTCTCCAGTTGTGTTGGTCAAGAAGAAGGACAACTCATGGAGAATGTGCTTTAATTATAGGAGCCTCAACAATTATACCATTAAAGATAAGTTCCCTATTCCACTTATTGAAGAACTATTAGATGAATTGAAAAGAGCAGTCATTTTTGAAAATAGACCCGAGATCTGGTTATCACCAGATAAGAATGTATCCTGATGATGTGTATAAGACAACATTCAAGACACACGAAGGCCATTATGAATTTTTAGTAATGTCTTTTGGGCTTAATAATGCTCTTTCCACCTTTCAAAGTTTGATGAATCAGATTTTTAAGCCCCATCTAAGGAAGTTTGTTTTGGTTTTTTTTATTTTTTATTTTATGACATTTTGATGTACAGTAAGTCTATGCAGGATCATGTATGCCACTTACGAATTGTACTTCAGTTGTTGAGGAATAACACACTATTTGCTAAACTAAGCAAATACAGTTTTGGAGCTACTTAGATGGAGTACTTAGGCCATATTATTTCTGCAAAAGGAGTGGCCACTGATTCAAAGAAAGTAGAGGCTATTGTTAATTAGCCAGTTCCACAAACCTTAAAGCAGCTATGTAGTTTTTGGGGTTTAACAGGCTACTATAGGAGATTTGTAAAGGGGTATGGTAAAATAGCACAACCTCTGACTGCCTTGTTGGAGAAAGGAGATAAAATTCAATGGAACTCATCAACAGACAAAGCTTTCAATAGCTTGAAGCAAGCTTTGGTCTCATCACCAAGACTAGCATTACCTGATTTTTCAAAAGTCTTTATTGTCAAAACAGATGCATCAGGAGAAGGAATTGGTGCAGTACTAATGTAACAAGGTCATCCACTAGCTTTTATTAGTAAGACACTCTCTTCAAAGCATCAAAAGTTGTCAGTCTACGATAAGGAACTCTGCCATTTTGTTTGTAGTAAAGAAGTGGCATCATTTCTTAGTTGGGAGACATTTTAAAATTCGTACTGATCATCAGCCCTTGAAGTTCCTTTTGGAGCACAAATTGACAACTTCTAGTCAGCATACATAGCTAGCTCAGTTAATGTCTTATGATTACGAGATCATGTACAAGAAGGGTAAAGATAATGTGGCTGCTGATGTACTGTCAAGGCTGCCATATCAAGAAGTTTCGTTAAGAGCTTTGTCTGTAGTAGAGACTGACTTGTTTGATAAAATTAAAGCTTCTTACGTACATGATTCTGCATTGCAATAAACTATTAAAGAAATTCAGACTAATCCTGGAAGTCATTCTAATTTTACGTGGCACAATGATCACTTAAGAATGAAAGAAAGGCTAGTGGTGGGACAAGATCAAGAGTTGCAGCAGCATCTACTATCTCTTTGCCATTCAACACCTTTGGGGAGGGTCACTCAGGAATTCATGCTACTTATCAATGCTTAGCTACAGTGCTATATTGGAAAGGTCTCTGGAAAACTATTCGGGAGTTCGTGAGAAATTGTCAAGTGTGTTAACAGTACAAACCCGAAAATGTAGCAAGTCCTAGATTGCTACAGCCACTTCCTGTACCAAAGTCTACATTCACCAAAATTAGCATGGACTTTATCGAAGGACTTCCATAGTCAGGGGTAAATCTGTTATTATGGTGATCGTGGATAGACTCTCGAAGTATGCACATTTTATTGCTCTATCTCACCCCTATACAGCCTCTACAGTTGCAGCTGTATATGTAGATAATGTATTCAAATTACATGGAAGTCCCTCTTCCATTGTAAGTGACAGAGACCCTGTGTTTCTAAGCACATTTAGGCAGAAGTACTTCTCTTTACAGGGAATTACATTGCATCTTAGCTTTTCTTATCACCTTCAAACGGATGGCCAGACAGAGGTGGTTAATAGATTTGTGGAATCTTATTTGAGATGCATATGTAGTCAATTCAGTGGTAATTGGGTGAAATGGTTGCCTATTGCTAAATATTGGTACAATAATAATTTCCATTCAGCTTTGGAAATGACTCCCTTCCAAGTTTTATATAGAATTGTGCCTCCATTACACATCCCATATTTTCCTGGAGATTCCCCGAATGCAGCAGTAGACTGCCTATTACAAGAAAATGAAGATCTAATACAGGTATGCAAGGCTCAACTTTATCGTGTTCAGCACAGGATGAAGCAACAAGCAGATCAACATAGGTCTGAGAGGACATTTCAAATTGGTGATTGGGTTTATATCAAACTACGGCCTTATAGACAATTGTCAGTCTCTCGTAAACCAATTCAAAAGTTTGCAGCTAAGTTCTTTGGTCCTTATAAGGTAGTTGATAAAATTGGTAAAGTGGCATACCAATTAGAGCTACCTGCAGCAGCAAGAATTCACAATGTTTTTCATGTCTCTCAACTTAAAAAAGCATACGGTTCATCATTCCAACATATTCCTTTATCAAACTTTTTAGGTGAAGAAGCAAGTGTTAAACCAGTTGCTATTCTAGAACGGAAGCTTGTGAAAAGGGGTAATGTGGCTGCAGTGAAGTTGTTAATCCATTGGAGCAATTCTTCTCCAGCTGATGCTACGTGGGAATTTGCTTCAGAAATAAGACAATGTTTTCCTGAGTTCTCCCTTGAGGACAAGGGTTCTCGAGGAGGGGAGTAGTTGGTATGAAGTAATTGAGAACGACAAGTGGGTAGCTGATTGAGGTGTAATTCTGTTATTAAGCAGGTGTTCGGTTAATTCTGTTAGCCATTAGGAGACGATTGTTGGCGCCAAGTAAGAAGTTAGTGGGAGAATTGCAAATAAAGGCTGTCTTGTAATTGATGTAAAAAGGCATTCGGAAATTAATACAATTTCTCAGTTTCTTCTTCTTCTCTTTCGTGCAATTTCATAACATAGTTCATGGTAAAAAAATATTTTATTTTCTTAATCCTTGTGCATTGTAAACTTATTTCTTTTTTTGTACATGCTTTAAATCTCTGTCTATGTGATTTCGAAGCTTAAGTGTTTCAATTTTTTGGGTTTTGTGAAATTATAGAGTTTATAATGTGAAAATTTTAGTTTTCGAATGGAAATTGAATGATCTTCCTCCAACTGATGTATATTGTTCTTGTAAGAAAATTATTTGCATAGTTACTGCCATTTTTACATGTTAATATGGGCTATGGAGTACTAAACATTGTTTTTTTTCATGTTGCTATGTTTGTTGAAAATTTTGTATTCTGTTTAGTTGATTTTCAGGAGAATTAGTGTTATGGTACACGTTAGTTCGATTGTTGATATTGATTTTTCAACAAAATAATTAGCACTGGTAGAATAAGAAATAAAATATTCTTAATCAATTTAGGTTCATATGTAACCAAAACTGAACATGTTATCTGTGCAATAGGTTTGTATTTCTATCTCTAAATTACAGTTTCTTCATTTATCATTTTATGTATACTAGTTCTCATCCGTGCAATGCACGGGTTTTGTTTTTATGGAGAATACGTTAGTGTATTGTTTAGTGTATTGTTGGATATGCAATGAATGAGGTTTTGAAAACTTGCTATACTTTGAATTCCACTTTGAATTCATCAAACCTACTACAGTCCTCTGCACTGAATTTATTACATTGAATTGGTACGTGTACACATCATATTTGACCAACAGTGCAAAAGGTGAAGATTTTTTCTATGAATTCGTGAAATTTACACATTCTATTTAATAAGGCATAGAAATAATGCAAGTGGTAGGTATTGTGAAATAAATTGCATTTACAATTCTATATAAATCCTCATTAGATATCATCCAAACATTTAATCCATATTTGCTTTCCTAAATTCTAAATCATCCAAGAATACACTATTGACGAAAATTATAGCATTCGATTCTTCTTCTGCACAATTGCTATCATCAGTGAAAGGTAACAATATTTACATTCAGAATCTATACATCGGTCCACGTTGCGCGAACAAAATCTCAATGGACGAAAAAATAATGTTCTAATTATATTTTTTTCATTATTTTTGCAGATGTCTTTAGAATATATACTATCACCAAATCAATGGTACTCTAGTAATATCACTCAATTTTCGAATCATCAGTATATCAACAAATTTTTACAGCTGATAAATACTGATCAACAAGTGAGTTTGATGTCTAGTAATTTCAATGGATTTCTTAACGGAACCGTTTACAGAGCACAAGAAGAGCAGTTTAGTAGCAAATTGGTGCATGAATTCATAATGCGACTGGTGAATTGTGGTAAGAACAATAAAGTGTGGGTTCGATTGAATAATCATGTTGCCCGCTTCAGTATGCAAGAGTTCTGTCTTATTACTGGTTTACCTTGTCATGATACCGACGTTATTCTCCAATCAAATAGTGATCGCCTTAAAAGTCAATATTTTAACGGTACAAGAAGGATTAGTATGAAAATGCTTTCTGAAGCATTTCATGTATGTAAAGATGAAGATGACAAATTTAAACTGGGACTTGTTATGTTGGTAGAGTGCATATTGAAACCAACAAGTCGGTTCATTGATTATAAAACACTTGGTATGGTTGAGCATCTTGATGATTTTCTTGCATATCCATGGGGATGTAAGGCATATTTTGTTTTATTAAGTTCACTGCAACAATCACATCTGGAACAGGTGCAAAGGATGCAACAAAATCAATAGACCGAATGTAAATATTCTTTACATGGATATCCATTGGCATTTCAGGTAGCTCTATTATATTTTTTTTAACAGTTTCTTAAATTTTTATTTCATTGTGTCTTATATTAATTCTCGATTGTATTACAGTGTTGGACATAAATTTGGACGACTCAGATATGGAACGTTACAGATTCCGAAAATGCACAAGTGGAAGCCAAATGAAATTTTATCTAAGAAAATTGTTAGAGAATTTCTGGCCACCGAGGAGGTATAATTTCTTTTATAAATATTTAACAATCTAATTAGAACAAACGTACTCTATCGTACTTTCTTTATTTGTATTTAAAATGAATCACTCAAAAATTTTAGATCCAAGTTATTCTGGGGGTGTTGCTACCTACTGAAGAAGAAATGCAAACAGTCTGCTATAAAACTCTTTCATTACCTGTAGACAGCCAACATGATGTAATAGATGGGATTGTAAACGAGCAGTTACACAACAAATCCCGCATACAATTATTCCAAGTACCTTTGACACAAATACTTCATTTGGAGTTGGATCAAGTTCTAGTTCAGTTGGATGCAATTATGTCACTAAGGAACATATTGAAGAAATATTGAGCATGTATAACCAGCATGTATTATCAGATGTGTCTACTTTGTACGATGGTTTACACGCATAGTCGAAGAATCAGAAAAACAAGAAGCTCGCTACGGAACAATTTGTAAAAATCAAACGCAACTATTTGAACAAATTCAAAAATGTCAAGAAGATCAAAATCAGAATATACAATCCATGTGATTGTACATAGATACCAATATAACTTTAGTCAAATTTTATGTTGATGAACAGAATGAGAACAAGCAAACACTATTATCTGGTTGGGAAAAATAGGATGTTCATATACATGAGACTCCAATTGATGGTAATCAAGCTGAATCATCATCAGCATATCATTATGCTTTAGAAGACTATCATATCGATAGATACACAATTATTAGAGATTGGGTGTACAACAATCGATCTGAGTAAGATTTTTATTTCTACTTTGTTAGCTTAAATGTTACTCTTCTGATTTCATTTATCTAAAAGTAATACCTATTGTTTTGTGCAATGCAATTTGGAAAGATGCAAGTGGCAACGTCTACGGAAGAGCTATGTTAACTGCTATACTGGATACTAGTCAATGTATCAATGAATCGGTTGGTGAAGTTAACTAATAAGAATAATAATATTAATAATTATAATGATAGTTCATACTTAACATATCTAATCACTCTGTCTATTTTGTTAGACTATTTATATGGAATTGATGCTGCTAAGGCAACTAATTCATGATGGGAAAACATTTGCTTCTAAAGAATATACAATTCTCGACTTAATGTTCCTAGATGAATGTGCTCGCCAAATGATGTGGCATCAAAGTGTACAACAAGGAAATGCAAGTGGAAATCCACCTAGCTTAACTATCTTGCAAGATTACATAAATGGTAGATTGCCATTAGCTGGTATTCCATGGATAAAATGCAATTATCTACTCATTCCATGCTCCTTTCCAGGCAATAGTTGGTATCTTTATCTCGTGGATATATGTGGATGGAAATTTCAGATTTATGATTGTAACCAAAACATTCATACAGTTGAGGAAGTGAAAAAAAATATGCAAACGCGATATTCCTTTTAGTTCAATCACTGCTGATATCTTCAGACTTCTTATCTTGCAGACAAGAGTTACATAAATATAGAAACAAGCAGATGAAGATCGAAATTATGCCTCATCAATCTTCTGCAAACAATGGGAGCAATTTATTTTTTTGCCGTTCCCTATACTATTTAATTTCTTGTATAATATCACTTTATGCCAACAGTACTGATTTAATCTAACTCTATTTTTTTCAGGCCAAATTGTGCAGTTTTTTTGTTGAAATACATCGAATGCTTCATTTTTGGGTATTCAGTACAGTCAGTTTCGTCAGACAAGATGGATATATACAGACGTAAGATTGCAGCGGATATTGCTTACAATGAATATTTTCTACATCCTCGTTTGCCTTGATTTTATTATACAATCAGAGTAATTAACAATAGCACTTCATAGGCTATAAGACAAGGATGGTTAATAGACTTCTTTTCAGAATAGTATGTATTATCTCTATAACTATGTTGTTATGAAAGCCTCCTTAGCAGAATTTATTTTCTTTACGTTATTATGTAGTCAATTATATTGTAAATTTATTCCACTTTTTTTATAAGTTCAAGGTAAATCAACCTCTACAACTTCCATTCATCCTTTCTATTTTAAATGTTGCCACACATTTACTATTTGATTTTGTAGCTTGTAACTTTATTAAAATTTTGTACAAGTTCAAGCTAAATAAATGCCTGCAACTTCTATTCAACCTTTGTACTTTCAATGTTGCCACACATTTACTATTATTTTCGAATCATATGAAGTTCAATTCGATTTTGGTTAATGTATTAGTTATAATTATTTGAGTAGCTCATAGAAGCTGGTTTTACTTTAATTGAATTTTTATGTGTTGAATTGAAAGCAGCCAACTCTGACTTTGTAGAATAGTTAGACAAGTAATTTAATGTGATGAGTTAAGAAAGGGGTCATTCAGGGTGCATTAGACTTGGCTTCAATTGGTCGAAAATGACAAAGGACTAAACATTTGAATCTTCTTAAGTATAGATTAAAATATAATGCTTTCAATTATTTGTTCAAGTTTGAGGGGACCAGTCTTGTCATTTATTATTTAGCTATGGATATGTTTCTGCAGCTTGTATATCCTAAGTCCTCAACCTTCACTTCAAAACTGAATCTAACTCTAACTCAGTGTTAGACTCAATTATCTCAGGCTCTTCTTCTTCATCGTACTTAGGGCGAACCTCCTCCTCTATATTATCCAGATTCTCATCGCTCTCATCTATAGCACGAGACTTCTGTATTCCATTGCATAATACACTATTCAAAACTCAAATTCCATATAAAAAGAAGATGCAAAATACGCAAAATATTTGCATTTATACCATAAATTTCAACCCCTAAACTATAGTGGAAAAATCTATTTAATCCGTTACCAACTTCAGAAAACAACAACGTTGAAACGACCACAGCTTTAAAACTCAATTTCATGATTAATACAGAAAAATAGTTTCATATTCTCTTTTCAGAGCTTTTGGCCCTACGCATTACGAAGTTAATGAAACTGATTCTTTCTTATTCTTAGATCGAACACATGGGAACAAATATTAAAGACTAAAACCAAATTCTGTAAAGAAATAAAATTACCGCTTTGTAACTCCTGGCCTCGCTCGCAGAAGTATGAATCTTCCCTCCAAGATTGAAATATTAAAAATTAAAAATTCATAAGAAAGCCAGAAAAGAAACCCCCACAAATTCAACCCTATACACATCATTGCAACTCATTAAAAAAATTAAAATAAAACAAGTATTTTCTTATCTGAACACAAAAATATATACAAATATATATACTTTTCGATGAATCATTCACAAAAGAAGGAGAGGGAGGGATCAGAGAGGACAGATGGGTCGGCCTTCCTCGATGCATCCATTGCACCACTTAGGTTCTTCTACTGATTTTGAATTTGAGAGAAGGGTTTACAGAGAAAATTCGATAGCGAAAATTGCCGAAAAAATGGAGTAGCATACTGTTGACCTATAGTCTCGCCCTTTCTACTTTCTAGAACGCACAATTTGTGCGTTTGTACGTTCTGAACGCTGAACGCACAAAAACGTGTGTTCAGTTGTGCGTTCTGAACGCACGTTTTTGTGCGTTTTTTTTTTTTACAATTGCGAAAAAAATATTCTTTAGTAATTAATAATTAATTTTAACAGGAAGAAAAAATGGATTGAAAATGGACGAAATGAGGACAAGTGAAGTTTTTTTATTTTTGTGTTTTAGTTGTTTTAATTAAATGGATATCCATTTTGATCTTTTTATTTAAACATTAGGATTTCCAGAGATTATTTAATTGCTCTTTATTTCATGAATAATAAAATTTCTTTTTTTAGAGGCTATTAAAAAAAATCGTATTAACCAGAAAAAAATAACTTACTGTGAAACTCCCTGTATGCTCACGAGTAGTTTGATGCTTCCTGTCCGTGCAAGGAAAGTTTTGATTGATTTTTCTGCCTGTTTTTTTATTTTAAAACCTTTTCTCCCCATGCGTGCACGGGGAGTTCTTTTTTTTCCCTGCATGCATGCACGCGATTTCGGGGAGTTTAGTTTATTTTATTTTTGTTTTTTTCCTTATTTTTTTTTACTTTTCCATTAAAAATATTATTTTTTCCTACTTTTCTAATTCAAAAAAATTAGAAAATATTGAATGCTATATATAAAC
>CAIGRO010275968.1:0-10783 GCA_903798355.1 Fraxinus baroniana | reverse complement strand
AAAACGTACATACCTTTGATTTTTTGGTGCAAAACGTCCCTACCGTTCACTTTCTTTGCGCAAAACGTCATTTTCACCCATTTTTAACATAAAATAACAATTATACCCTCATATATAAATAAAACAAAGAAAAATAGAAAAGAAAAATAAAGAATAAACTACAATTTGCTCCTCAATTTTTTTTAAAATACAAATCAATCTAAAACTATGAAAATATTAAAAAAAATTGCCATTAACCCTAATCAAACACAGATTCTCATTCCAAGAAACCAAAAATGGTTGCCTCTTCCGCTGCAGTTTCTCATTCTTCTCTTCCTCAATTTTCATCTCCACACCAACCACTTCCTCAAAGCTCAACTGTTTTTCGAAATCCCACAATTCAAAAATTCCCATTGAGAGCTTCAGTTCGCTCTGAATTGGCCACTCTTCCTGTGCTTTCCTTTGAAATAACCCAGGTAGGTACTGCCACTCTGGACCTCAAGTCCGCTCCTGCTGAAATTTCACGCGTCGTCGTTCACCGTGGACTCACCACTGACCTCACGAACCGTCGCCGTGAAAATTATTTCCCCGTTTTTTAACTTTCCTTTCCTTTTTATTTTCTTCCCTCGTGTTTGCTTTCTTCTTCTCCCTTTGCTTTTCTTATTTTCTATCATTTTCCAACGTCGCGCCAAGGTCACAGGCAGTGGGAAAAAGCCTTACGGGTTACGGCCAGGGTTCGCAGAGAACCCCGTTGCGCCCCGGTGGTGGGGTTGTTTTCGTGCCCAAGCCTAAGGATTGGTCTATTAAGATTAACAAGAAAGAGAAGTAGCTTGCGATTTCTACTGCCATTTCTAGTGCTTTTGAGAACACGATTGTGATTGAGGATTTTGATGAGAAATTTGAGATGCCGAAAACCAAAGAGTTCATTGCAATGATTCAGCTCTAGGGTTCTTTTGAGAGGATATTTGGGTGTGTTTGTTATTTATAATATTTTCATAGTTTTGGACTGATTTGTATTTTAAAAAAAATTGAGGAGCAAATTGCAGTTTATTCTTTCCTTTTTTTGTTTGTTTTATTTATATATGAGGGTATAATTGTCCTTTTATGTTAAAAATGTGCGAAAAGGACATTTTGCGCAAAGAAAGTGAAAGGTAGGGCCGTTTTGCACAAAAAAATCAAAGGTAGGGACGTTTTACACAAACATAGGCAAAGGTAGGGACGTTTTGCGCCAATTACCCAATGTCGAGATTTGACTATTGAATTTATCCAAATGTTGAACGTTAACTTTCGTTTATAACTTCTAACGGAAGTGGTAATGTGGCCGATGGAATGTCCATGTGGCACCACATCACCTTTACCATGTAAAAAAATGTTTTTCATTGCTCACTAAATTTTTAAAAATGTCTTTGATTGCTCATTATATTTTGGAAAACATTTTCGATTGCCCACTCAACTTTGAAACTTGTTGAAGTTTGTCCACTAAACTTATGAAAATGAAGTCGGCTTAGGTAGAAGTTTGTGAGACGGATCTACTTTATTTTTCATAAGTTTAGTGGTCATAATTCAACTATATTCAAGTTCCGTGAGTAATTGAATATGTTTTTCAAATATAGTGGGCAATCAAAAACGTTTTTAAAAGTAATGTAAGCAGTCGACGACAAGTTTTAAAATATGATGAGCAACGAAAAATTATTTTTTTATGTGGTAACGGTGACGTACGCCATCTAAACATTTTGACAACAACATCATCACTTTCATTAGAGGTTTGTAGACATAAAAAAAAACAAATAATGAGTTGTGTCAATTTAAATAACCCAATTAAATTTACTAAATTAAAAGGGAAATTATAAAAAATCAGGTGTTTAAAGATTGATTTTAAAAAATCAGGCTCAAAGTTTAATTATTCAAAAATCAGGTATTATATTTTATATATAAAACCCTAAATTTATTCAAACCCTAAAATAATCATATCTCTTAACTCTCTCTCACTCTCTTACCATTTCTCTCCAATCTCTCCACCGTCGCCGCCTCCACTCCTCCACTCCTCCTCCCTTTTCTCCTTTCCCTATCTCACTAGCATCTCTCCGTCGACAGCAGCGTCGCGACAAGACGCTGCTGCACGAACGGCATAATGCGCGACCCTGCTCTCGTCTGAGCATTTCCCCAGAGGAATTCGGGCTCTTTAGGCCGCGACGAGGCCCATGGAGGTTGAGGTAAATGCGGCGAGCTGGGTATACAAGGAGGGCCATTTGAGGATTTTGAGGGTTTCAGATTAGAGTGATTCAACGAGGTTAACCTGGTGAGATGGTAACTCGGAAGAGAGGGATTTGGGATGGCGAGAAAGACTACGATGCGGCGGAGATAAAATAAAGGTAACGAAGCTGTGGCAGAGTTTCATTGAAAGAGAGGCTGAGTGAATTTTAGTTGGCAGTTTTTCCACCGCAATTGTTTGCAGGCAAGTGGAATACTGAAAACGTGACTTCTTGGTGGTTGTGGTTTGGTGAAGGAGTTGATGTTGAATCTGATGTGGTGGGATGAGGGTGGTCGTAGTGTTGGTGGTGGATCTAGCGGTTGAGGTGGGTTTGGACGGTTTTGTGTATGGTGGTGATGGTGTTTGTGTGGTGGCTATTTTGTGTTGGTGGTGGTGATGGTGTTTACGTGGCGCTGTTTTGTGGTGTGGTGGCGGTGGCTGTGCGGTGGAGGTGACAATTATTTGGTTAATTTGTGACCAACTATTTGGTTATTCGACTGTGGAAGAATATGCAACCATTTAATTTGGAAACCTGTGACCGAAGAATAAATCACGACCTATAATTTTTTTGTCTGTGACCATTAAATAATTCGTGATCGACTAATTTGAAAATCTGTGATCAACGAATAAACTGTGACCTTTTAAATTTTTTGATCTGTGACCTATAATTTTTTTTTTTTGTCTGTGACTATTAAATAATCTGTGATCGACTAATTTGGAAATCTATGATCGATGAATAAACTGTAACTTTTAAATTTTTTGATCTGTGACCATTAAATAATTCGTGATCAATTAATTTGATAATATGTGACCAATAAATAAATTGTGACCTATAATTATGTGTATGTGACCATTAATTATATAAATCTGATTTTATTGTATTTAATTAAGAAATATTTTTAATTAGTTAAATATATACCTGAATTTTGAATTTTTAAACTATAAACCGACTTGTGAATTGGTGTAAACAATACACCTGATTTATGTTTTTTTTCCCAAATTAAAATATACTAAGGCCCATAAAATTTTAAAAAGCCCATCATACTATTTCAAAATCCACAATTATTCAATTATAATCAATTGAATTGAATTAATTGAGTGGTTACCAAAATTTTCTATATAAATGTGATCAAAGGTGGGAAGAGGGAAAAAAAGTGTTGAAGAAAATCACAAAGAGTTGAAAAAATCCTCTAAACTTCGAGTCCAACGAACACGAAGAAAATAAAAAATCTTCTTCAAAGCAAGCAAATACAAGAAGATCAAAGTCTTTTTCGAATTAAATCAAGATCAGGTCCAAGTTTCGAAGTGAAAATCCAAGTTCCGAAATTCGTTTGTCAAAACCTACCACTTATCTATATCTAGTCAGACATATTTACATATATTTATAAGTTATAACTAACTCTATTCAGAATCTCGTGCCTTGTTGAAATGCTCGTTAGTGTTTCAGAAGAGCGTGACACCCCAACAATTTAGGTCCACTGCAAAATTTAATCGAACACGAAAATAAATATCTACCATAGTCATATGTAGCCAACCACTTTATATCATGTGAATAAGACAAAGCTTTCTTCCTCGTGTGCTTAAAGTTTCAAGCAATTGTCTTCCAAAGTACGATTATTTTTGGCAAAAAGCTTTGTGAACCATGGACTTTTTCCAATATTCATTATAAAATATATTTTATTTATCTTGAACTCGTGTATCGAGTTGGTCGACTACCAAAAAATACTATATGCACGAAACTTAGACCAACCCGACCCAACCCGACCCAACCCATAAAATATTTTTTCTTGTTTTCCACTTCTTTTTCTTTCTTAGCCCTTGTTTGGTATACATTAAAATTTTCATTTTCATTCTTCTACTCATTTTCAGCCACACATTTTTCAATAAAATAATATTTTTCATTACATTAATAATGTTTCTTTCTTTTCAACCATTTATTCTCCATCAATCTACTATTTCAGAATATATTTTTCCAAAATAACGTGGCTCAAGATAATCCTTCTATATCAAGAAAAATGCACAATTATGAAAAGAATTCTTTTGATTCAAACTAATCCCAATAAAAAAAAAAAAAAAAACTATTGCCATTTACAGCAATTCTTTAAATTGTCATAAAATCTTTGTATGAGTAACGTAATAACGTATGGTTGGGTTAGTGTATATGCACCAAAAGAAAGGTCTTAAAATTGAACAAACATTTTCAGGACTGCCAAAGGCCATTCCCAACATGACATACTAACCTGTTTATAGAAAGAGAAAATTGTGCCATTAGTCCCTGACTTATTATTTGAGCAGCAAGTTGACCATTAACAGTTAAATACGAACGAGTTTATTTTAATCTTTTATCATAGTAGAAGAATCAGTCCTGAACAATTGAAAATTTTAAATTTATGTCAATTCATCGTATGACTCTTTGTGTTCAACCTCATGAAGTTAAGCCTTGCTTTCCAAATTGGACTGTTGCTTGAAAATTTGGCCCCCTTTCTTTCAATTTTTAATGTTAGGAATAGTCTTTTTTTTTTTTTTTTATGGAAGAACGTATGGTTGAAAATAAGATAGAGAAAAAAATGAGAATGAGAAAGGAGGCCAAACGGGGAAGGTGGAAACAAAATTTTGTGAATTACTATAATTATGATTACGATTAAATTGTGAGTACAGGCAAAACTTTACAGAATTTATTACAGGAATTTAAATTTGTCTCACATGGGGATGGGCCCCATGTGAATAAAAAAATGGCAAAACCTCTCCCACCCACCCCCTATTGTGTGTTGTCTGACAGTACAGGAATTTTGAATTCATATACTTCCAGCAAGGTCCTTATGATTAACTTGAATTAAAAATGATAAATTTTAGAGTACATATAATTTTCTTTTTATTGCTACAACTCACTTCTAGCTCTATTTTCAAAATTTTAAGTGAAGACCTTGAGCCCCCTTTTTGATTAGATAAAAATACGATTTTTAGTATATTTTGACAAAAGTTGATGAGACGTATGATTGAAAAATTACGGATTTCATGAAACGTATAATTAAAATTAATTATTAAGGGGGTATGATATGATGTGATGAAAAATATATGGTTAAAAAATAAGGAAAACTTTTGAGTTTATGTGTAATATTATTTTATTGAAAAATGTGGTTGAAATTGAGTTTTGAAAGAATAATTTTTGAGAATAATGTGGATCGAATAGGGCCTAATTCGATTTAGATTTTAATCACTATCGTAGCTGAACTAAACAAAAGGCAAAATCAATTTCCAATAATGAAAAAAGTTCAAAACTCTCTTAAATCATGACATGACTCTCGTATAAGAACACCTTACTTCAAATTTGTAGGCACCCGTCCAAGTTGAAAAAGCAAATCTTGAATTGGACATGCTTAATATTTAACAATTTTAACGTTAAATATAGATTGTTCAACTATAATGAAAGTTGATGACATATTAGACACTTTAACGAAATATCAATGACCAACTTCTTGATTTTAAACTTTAGATATCAACTTCAAACTCGAACAATATGTTGAGGACAAATTGTGGAATTCCCCTTTCTCAAATAGAAAGTGTAACACTTGTCAAAGCGTCAATCATGCCACTGCAACCAAAATGATATTGGACCAACTTGTTCATTTTTAAAGATTGATCAACTAATGTGCTATTCTAACAATATGTTAAGCCCTCTTTGATTTAACTAAAAATTAAATTTTTTGTAGATTTTAATAAAATAAATAAATAAATATACGATTATAAAGTTGATAAAAAGTTGTGAATTCCATTAATTTTATGTTTAAAATGGATTTACAAAAAAAAAAATTATATTGCATTTTTTCCCTTCTCAAAGTAAAACTAGTTTTTTTAAAAATCGTCCTAGAAATTTACCTGAAAAATAAATAAAGGTCAGTCGTTCATCTTTATCTTTACCTGTGGTATGATGAATGAATAAAAATAAATTTTGGAGGCGAACCTTGCCACTATAATGTTATTTTTAAAGGTTTTCAAAATTTTATTTTATTTTTAAGTATAATTGGACGAATTTCAAATTTAATACCTATTCGATTCTTATAACGTCGATTTATTCGTCGTAGGATGCATAAATAAAATAAATTTTGGAGGTGAACCTGCCAACTCAAGTGTCAAAATTCTTGTAACCTTGATTGAGACTGGCTAGTCGAGTGTCAATCATACCGACTTGAACAAAATTCGACCAACCCAAGTGTCAAAATTCTTGACCCAACACTGTCGTGTCGTGCTTCACACCCTTGTACATCTTCTCTTCATAAGAACCATCGCCCTCTTCTGATTAACAAATGGAAATCAAATTTCAATTTACCTGAAAACTGTGGGCATTCGTTGAATCGCACACGTTTTTCCTTTCTTTCCACCACCTCATCGCCTTATTTTAGTGCGTCTGTCTCTCTGCACCCTTCGCTTGTGTACCTTCATTTGTTTCTTTCTCCCCGTGCCTTCTTGCTTTTTGCTTCTTCCATTAATTCATAGCAACAATTTTTCTGATTTTTGCTTTCATTCAATAATTTGAGAAAAAAATGGCGCTGAAACTTTGCTTTACACCCCACAAGATGCCTTCCTTCTCCGATGCTCGTATCAGATCTCACAGGGTTTTCATGGCTTCAACTATTCATTCTCCTTCTATGTAAGTTTTCATTTTCTTTTTACTGTACGGGTCAGATGAGTATTGTTATGGGGTTGAATGATAAAACATTGCCATTCTTTTATGAAATAGATTGGTGCGTGTTTTTCTTCCAAAAAAAAAAAAAAAAAGAATGGATTTTTACTTCTTGTTACTAATATTTTGATCTGGGTTTTTGCTATTCTTATTTTTTTTGACATTTCAAGAATTAAATTTCTTTGTTCCTTTAAACTGTATTTCAAATATACCTTTTAAATAATTTCCTGGCTGGAGATTATTTTTCTCATCTCTATCATTAAATTATGTCAAAAAATGAATCTTTTCCTGTGTTTCTACTTGTTAAACTGATTTGGGGATTGAATTGATGATTCAAATTTGTACACTCGTAAGTAATTTTTTTGATTATTTGATCAATTTTGGGGTCGGTGGGGGGTGGGGTGGGGTAGGATTTTGTGTCATGCATATGTCATTTTATGTTTTTATTTTGGAGTTGTCCTAGATTCCCTTCTAGATAGATCTCAATGTACTCATGGGTTTATTTTAAAAAATATTTCTGATCCTTTATTGAAGAATATGTTGTGGTATTCAACAATTAGGTTTGACTGTTGTGTTATCTTATTATATATTAATCTCTTCTTATACTTTGTGTGTGCTTTGAGGTGGTAAATCACTGCCACTGGTGGTTTCAGCTACAATGTGGATTTTTATGATGCAACTGAAATTTGTTTACAGCAGATAATGCGTGTCTGGTACACAGTATCGTGTAATTTTGGACTTAAACATGCTAAATTGTTTGTTCGTATGCAATATTAAATCATACGGAAAATATACGATAAGTCCACCTTCCAAACACGCCAATAAACGAAAGAAAATCAGATGGAGAACTTGCAGCTTATGCCTTTTTAAATTGTTTAAAGGAAGAGCTCTAAATTTTAACTATTTTTGCTGTTTAATATAATTTAATGATTAGCAAACTTCCCCAACTTGTAACCCTTCTTGGTGGTCTTTAATATGAATAATGAAAAGTTGGTTAGAATCCTTATATATAATTAAAGATTTGCTGGCTTCAACATTTTTCTACCTATACTTTTGACTTTTTATTTCTGTAATTTAAAGAGGTTGGTTGTCTAGTTTGTACTGTTTCTTCCTTGATTGGACCATTGTGTTATTTTCTGTCATATTTCTAATTTTCTGCGTATATTTGTTTTCTCTTCTCTACACTCTAGTCATAATTCCTATCTACGCCCTCTCTTCGAAAAGGAAGGGTGAAAGAAAGAAAAATGAGAACCGACAGTGCCTGAAATTTGTAACATGTTGATTTATTTGAATCTTGTGAATTTATTGTGAGAACTAATTCATTATATTGTGATGTAGATGTGTGGCGAGGATTTCTCTACTACACTGTGATTAATTTCTGGAAATAATTTTGAGTTGCTGATTTTCGAGTAGAAAATTTATCCCTTGTTCGATTTTGATTCTTTCATAATCACTTCTCTCGCAAATTCATTTTCAACTACGCCTTCTCTTACAAAAAAAAAAAAGAATCATTTTAATGTTTTCTCTACTTGTTAACCTCAAACACTCGAAATAAAAATAAAAATTTCAAAGAATCACATCTCAAAAAATCTTTGCACAACTAAGGGTCTTGTGATATAAGTCTTTCACTAACTGCTATTCACATTATTATATCGTAGTCATCATGTTTTAGTCGAATGCAGTCTCAGAGCCTATATTCTGCTGAATACAGGGAGGTTGGAAAAGTTAAAAAGCCTTTCACACCTCCGCGAGAGGTACACGTTCAAGTAACCCATTCCCTAGCACCAGAAAAGCGCGAGATTTTTAGTTCTCTGAACAATTGGGCTGAAGAGAATATCTTGGTGCTCCTAAAAGATGTCGATAAATGCTGGCAACCCAGTGACTTTCTACCCGACCCAGCTTCAGAAGGCTTTGACGAGCAGGTCATGGAGCTACGTAAAAGATGCAAGGAAATTCCTGATGATTACTTTGTTGTCTTGGTTGGAGACATGATTACGGAGGAAGCACTTCCTACTTACCAGACGATGCTTAATACCCTAGATGGAGTTCGAGACGAGACGGGGGCTAGCCTTACTCCATGGGCTATTTGGACTCGAGCATGGACTGCTGAAGAGAATAGGCATGGTGACCTTCTGAACAAATATCTTTAT
The DNA here is from genome assembly GCA_903798355.1 of Fraxinus baroniana. Classification (NCBI taxonomy): domain Eukaryota; kingdom Viridiplantae; phylum Streptophyta; class Magnoliopsida; order Lamiales; family Oleaceae; genus Fraxinus; species Fraxinus baroniana. Next base: position 1,722 of record CAIGRO010275968.1, on the reverse strand, counting down.
CTTTCTGGACGGGTTGACATGAAGCAAATTGAAAAGACCATTCAATACCTAATCGGTTCGGGGATGGTAAGTTTTCTGTTATCTCAGTCATCGGTTAAATTATTAAACCTTTGGATGCCTGGATGCCTTACGAAACCTTTCTGTTATTGCTTGAATTTCTTGGTGATTTATCGTATTTCATACTATTATGAATATGAAGAATTAAAGCTTATTAGATCAAAGTTCACTTATATTATCGGTGACATTAGCAGTTCCTAACTATTATTCTCTTTCCCTCTCGATTATGTGTGCTTGTTTGTACTTGTGCATGTTTGCTTGTCTGTTTAGTGCATGTTTAATGAGCAGTGTTACAATTTGACGTTCTGATAAATACCCATGAATTTGCCATTTTGTTAGTAAAGCAAATACGACTTCTCTTGGTATGTGAAAAAAATTTCACTTAAAGATTCTCTCTTTTCACCTTATTATTTTACTTTGTCAGCCAAATCATCTTACTTTCCGAATGCCAACCTTTCCATTCTGTGATATAATTTAACATAAGTGTGTTAACTGATAGGATCCTCGTACGGAAAACAATCCCTACTTGGGATTTATCTACACTTCGTTCCAGGAGAGGGCAACCTTCATTTCTCATGGAAACACGGCTAGGCTTGCCAAGGAACACGGGGACCTGAAATTGGCTCAGATATGTGGTATCATTGCTGCAGACGAGAAGCGCCATGAAACTGCTTATACCAAAATTGTCGAAAAGCTATTTGAGATTGACCCTGATGGCACTGTGTTGGCACTTGCTGACATGATGAGGAAGAAAGTCTCTATGCCAGCTCATCTGATGTATGATGGCCAGGACGATAATCTCTTTGAGAACTTCTCTTCTGTAGCACAGAGGTTAGGGGTCTATACTGCCAAGGACTATGCCGATATTTTGGAATTTTTAGTCGGAAGGTGGGATATTGAGAAGTTGACAGGTCTTTCTGGAGAGGGGCGTAAAGCACAAGATTACGTGTGCACTTTGCCTCCTAGAATCCGAAGGTTGGAGGAGCGAGCACAATCAAGGGTCAAGAAGGCGTCGGCTGCCCCATTCAGCTGGATTTTTGGTCGAGAAATCAATCTTTGAACGCTGCACTGAACGTATGGATTCTTCTTGCAGCCTTCTATAAGCAAATACATAAGGTCGGTCGATCGCCATCTGGTCTGTATCAAGAAATGTGTTAAAAATAAACTAAAACCGTTCCAGTGGTATATTTATCCGTTCCTTTGTTTGTTATGTTAGTTTTAAGCAGATATCACTGACACTTCGTCTCGATTAACTCGAGTTGAGTGAAGAGATCATTTCTTGTTGCAATCTTTGTTTTCTTTATCATCTCACTTAAAAGAGTATTATAAGTAGAATCTTGTGCTTGTTTACCATCTCCGAAAACTTGTGGTTTTGTAACTTTTGTTATGATGATTTTTAAGAATTTTTTCAGGTAAAAAAATGTTTTTTTAGAAGGAAAAATCTATTTGTACCAAATATTTGACATAATCTTTTACCTACTCAACACGTGGCGGCTCCCTATTGGGAGGGTGGCTGGGAATGTGTCGTTAAGAAATAGGAAAAAATTATGATGAAAAATTTATATTGTTTTCAATTAAATCGTGATTTTGGACTCTGTTCCAACATAAAAGTGTACTCATCAATTGAATTATCAATGATAGCACTGTCTTTTTACCGACAAAACC
>CAIGRO010275955.1:0-15115 GCA_903798355.1 Fraxinus baroniana | reverse complement strand
TTTAATTAATTAAATATTAATTCGATTAAATAATAGATTGTGCCATAAATATGCATCGGATATATATACATTAAAAGTGCTTATGTCCAAAGTTGATTGGACCTAGGGCATAACACTTACAGACGTGACAAAATTCCTAGTTGATTACCATTGATTAAAAAAACTTCTTCAAACTCATCATTTATAGCCCCTGTTTAATACAACTTTAGCATTTATCAACTACTGAAAGGAAGCTGCATTTAAAATTCATAAAAATGAATTGTAGTTTAAATACCAAGAGAATTTTAAACTCGCGCAATTGAAGAAAATAACTTAAATTTCATATACTTCTAAATTAATTTGTGTATCCATCGTTCCACTATAATAAGATGCAGATTCACATTAAAGTATCTACATTTCAAATGTAAAACAAGAAATTTACTAGCCAAAGATTAAAAACTGTAACGATGAGAAGAAGAATAGTTTATTAATGTACATTAAAATGAATTAGAAACCTCAGAACTTATATCCGGAGACAACATGTCCACTATTGACAAATAATTGCAAATGTACAAAATTCTCTATTCCTGCATATAAGATTGGGATAATTGCTGCAAAAGTTCCAATTTTTTGAAATATTAGCAGATTTTCTTCAAATCTTTGATTTGTTTCAGCGCAAGAATATAACTCACTTGGACATGTTTGGCTATTTTGAAAAGCATCCTCGTAACTATTGGAAATTATTACATGTATGCTCATTAATTTTGAAGACATCAATTTTAACATAAATTAATGCATCTTATTTTATTAGTCAAATGAAAATTTTAATTGTTGACACATATTAACAATTTGTTTTTTACTTATTTAAAAGTTTACCTAAATAAATTAAGAAATTTCTCTTATAATAAAATAATACACCAAAAAGAAAGGCTAGTTAAATCAAACCAAAAGTATTTACATTTGGCCACACTGGATCCATGTTTAAATTTCATGTGTGGGCTATACAATTTTAATAAAAATATACATATGTATACACGTGAGTATGAAATGATGTAAGAGACCATGATTCAATTTAAATGTACTTTCCAATGACAGAGAAGTTTATAATTGAATTCACTACTGATATGGTGTGTTTGATAGAGATTAAAATCGGATTAAAATTGAAAAATTAGTCGTTATTGTTGACTTTTATTAGATGAGTAGGACCCAATAACGATCATATTTTCAATTTTAATTGAATTTTAAGTACGGCTGAACACATCTTAAAACAAAAATCCTAATACCTTCACCATGCTGATGCAGGAAGAGACAAAACAAGCTTTTAGAATTGGAGAGGATGTATAGTTAATTTGCAAGTAAGTGTATAAATAGAAAAAGATCAATTTTTTTAATCTCACAACTTTTAAATCATTGCACACACACATATATATAAATATGTGTGTGTGTGTGTGTGTGTGTGTTTCGCGTGGAAAGTCAGGGTTTCGCTAACAACTAAAAGATTCAGACGATTGTATAAGGAACAAACCTCTCGAGACAAAGTCCCAACGAGGAGTATTTTTATTTATGAAGATTACAGTTTACACGAAGCGAAATGCCTCCAAGGGGCACAAGCAATTGAAAGTTAACAAGAAAAAATGAAACGAAATAAAATTACATATTCTCTATTCGAAAGTGATTTAATTGGGGTTGTTTCTTTGTCTTCTCTTCTCTTTTATACATTCTCCAACAGTTTTCTTGGAGAACCGTTTAAAAATCGTTTGTCGCTCTATAACTACCAATTTTCTGCAAAGTAGATGACTTGTTGAGAAACTGTCGTCTTTGATTGCTGCTATTACTTCCATCACTTAACTACTTTCAACCGAGATTCCTGGGTTGTGGACTGTGATAAAATCGTTAGTTAACCGTTTCAATAATTGTTGCTTTGGATGATCTACAAGACATTACACTCGTCCAACTCTTGGACGTATAGTGGGTCTGGGCGATAATGATGTTATGCTCGCTCAGATCTTGAGCGACGAGCTGACTTGAGCAATGGTGGGCTTCCTGTACATAATTCTGTCTTTGGGCGTCAAGCAGGCTTTTTGATGGGCTTCCGCTATATAACTTCTTGAGTTTTTACATGATCCCATTTGGGGTTTATCCTTCGAATCTCCTAGCTGGGCTTCATTCTTTGGACTATTCGGTTGGGCCATACTTTCGTGTGTCAACAATTATACCCAAATATGGCAAAATTAATATCGATTATTAATCTTATGCCATATTCGTTCTTTGTATTTTTGCACAATACTTGAAATCCAAAAAGGCTGGGAATCCCAATCATTACTTGGTTTGGCAGTGACCTTCTATATCCCGAAAAGTGCAATATCATGCTATTTTTATAAACCGAGAAACACACTACTTCATCGCTTCATTATACCCACGTTCTGCACCGTCGCATTTCTATAAAGATCACTGTTCATCATCTTGCTCCTCTATTCGAACACTTGCGCTCTAAAAACCCTCGAGAAAATTAAAATTTGTATTAGATGGCGACTTCAGAAAACTCCCTTAGCTTCGAAGACTTTCAACAGCTACTCACACAACCATATATGAATTATACGCTTTCGTCAGCCAATCACGATCTCAACGAGTTTTTCCTGGGCCCGTCATTTAATGATACTGATTCTGTGAGGCAAACCGCGGTGGACCAGTTGTTCTCTTGCACTCAGGATCCTTCTTTTCTGAATCCTTTTCCATTAAAGCCAATCCGTGGATGAAGTATTCGCACTTGGCCCAAAACTGACACTACTTTTCGCCTTTGGCATGTACGTATGGTAAATCATGGCCCTACCAAGGCAATTTTTGATCGTGGTAGGATTTCGGACTTATTAGAAATTTCTCCTTCCCCCCAATCTACAACCCCGTACTTTTTCCCATTGCTTTAAGGTTTTGGTCTTCGGAATACAATACCTTTATATTCCCACTTAGCCCAATGTCCATCACTCTGAGGGATGTTGGAGCCTTAGTTAACCTTCCGCCTCTGGGTGACACCATTTCTCCCTTCCTTTTGGTTACTGCTGCTGCTGCCCCAAAATTCGAAAGAAAACTCATTGATTCTTATTCGGGCATGCAATAACTCTATAACAACACTGGTGTTGAACCTACCCACGCTGAGCGTGTTCCCTTTCTTCAAGTCTGGCTTCGTAAAAATATATTCTTTGTGTAACCAGTTTAAAACCTTCCAAGAATTACTTACCCATAGCGAATGAGTTAGTGTGTGGTAGATCTTTAAACCTTTGTTCATTATTCTTAGCTGCCTTTTATAGAGGCATGGCTTCCCTTCAATTTCAGTTGAGGAATAGTACATCTCCCACTGGAAGTGGGTAGAGGTGTCAATGGGCCGAGTCGAGCCGGCTCGGCTCAGCTCGGCACGTGGCTCATGGAGAAACGAGCCACGAGCTCACAAGCAGAGCCGGCTCGTGGCTCGTTTGCTCGTGGGCAAGCTCGGCTTGGCAATTTTTTTTATTTTTTTTTTTGCATTTCTTAGTTTTTTTAAAGGTTTTTCACGAGCTCACGAGCTCGGCTCGTCTACGAACGGGTCCGCTCGACTCGTGCTCGTGCTCTTCTTTTGACGAGCCCAAGCGGCCCGTTGATCGTTATAGTACGAGTCGAGCCGACGAGCTACTCTACTCGATTGCCACCACTAGCAGTGGGCCTCTTGGCTTGCTCAGTTGTGGTTGAGAGCATATTTCCTACAACTTGGTGCTCCATCGACCCTTCATATATCGATTAATTGTTATGGGCTATTCATTTATCAGTGGAGCCCTGTAATACGTCTATTAGCGATGTCTTCACATTCTTTTATACCTTAAATTCAAATCCTTCCTTCTTTCATTTTTCTGCTCACAAAGTTCCAATTTATGTGCAACCTCCTTCTACTTTGAATGATGTGAGCACCCTTTTGCCCATTTGGGCTCAATATCTGGTTGGGAAGGAATTGGTCCATGACCTTTTGACTGGGACAAATGCTAAGGCCAGGATTGAGGTATATGTTCTACAATTTGTTGCCCTTCAACTTGGTTTCGGCCAAATATGGTATGTTCCTCCTTGTTTTTCCAAGAATTTAACTGAACGCTTCCATACCATTAATAAAGCAGAAGCACATGCCATCGACGCTCGCAATACCCTTTTGACAAATGGCTTCTCTTTAGCACCCTTTAATCCTACTTTCGGTGTTCAGTCCCTTTTTGAACAATTCTAGCCGTCAGTGAAGAGTAGGTTATTTGCAACTGATGCTAACCGCGCTTTCCACTTGTTGGAGAGGCCAGGGGCTTCTTCTGTTTCTCCAATTCTTGCCATTTCCCTAGTGGCCAAGAATTATGTTTCTCCTTCAAAGTCCCCTCTAGCTCATGTTAGACACTCTGCAATGAATCATATTCCATCGGCTCTTCATTTGCTCAAACTGGGACAACTAAGGATGTTTCCAGTCATAAACGGCCAGCTTCAGCTTTGCCAAGCTTGCTCGATAATGATGATGATACCCCTCTCGTCATCAGGAGGAAGGTATTTGAATTTATTTTCAGAGTCTGTTCATTTATGAAAAAATCCTTCATGTGTTAACATTTTACCTGGATTTTTCAGAAGAGCTTAACTTCTCCTTTAAAGGCTCTGCTTTCACCGATCCTTGTTCCGCCACCTTCCACTAAAGCTTCTCCATCCAAGTCATCTGGAAAAGGGACTTTACCTACAGGTCAAGAGTCTTTGATCGCACAATCGATTGGAGAACTTCCACCTTCTCAAGGCGTGATCCCCCATGCGTTGAACCGAAAGGTAATTTTGATTTTGTAGTCTTTTCCCTTGTTTGTATTGTTTGATTTTAACTCATTATCGCTTGATTCTTGTAGAGGTTCCCGTAAATCTATCCGTTGTGGAAGATCACATTAGTTCAAATAAAGGGGAGTCCCCACAGGTGGTTGGATCAACCAGTGATGTGCCCCAATTCTCCAAAGCCGCGACGAGGTAGCCTCTGTTTCGTCTTTCATCTTCGCTTCATTTACTGTAACGAAAATGCTAACTATTTGCATTTTCTTTGTAGGACACTGACTCCGTTTTACGCTCCATTCAGGACTTGTTTACTTTTTGGGAACAAGTAAAGGCAAGTTCTACTTCTCGTTCTTCTTAAGCCATTCATCCTTCTACTTCATCTGCTACATTCTAGGAAGAGAACATGAATGTTCTCAATCAATCAGTGCTTGAATATGTGTCCTTCATGGATATGGATATCAACAAGGCCAGTGCTTCTAGCCAGAAAGATAAATTTGAGCATTTAAATACAAAAATGGCTCAAGCACTTGAGATTCCTTTGCTCAAACTTTCGTCTGATTTTAATCTGACGTTGAAGATTATCCATTCAGAGATCAATTCTTTGCTGGCCAGAAATGTCGATTTAAAAGCCAAGAAGGCTCAGTACATTCGTGTTGTAAATGAAAAAGTATTCTTTGCGTCAAGATATTGAGAAGGCTAAGATCAGTCTAGACGAAATCTCCTCTGAGGTTGTGGTTGAAGACTCTTTGATGATGAGTCTCGCCGCAGAGATGAAGGAACTTCAAGCAAAGATGGACGACTTCAAAGCTAGGCTAGCTGCCAAAAAACGTGCTGCTTCCCAAGAAATTGAGCGAAATAAATCTTTGGTTGAGCGTTACTCAAGATTAGAAGTTGACGAGGACTTTATGATCGAGCTATCCACTATCTCCACTGAACAGGGTGATGAAAGGGGAAAACTTAGAGAGCAGATGCGCTCTTTTTGGGGCAAACTGTAATTAACATTTTTACTTCCATTATAAGACGATTTCGTCTCACACTTTGTTCTTGTAATTTTATAATGGCAGCCTTCGTTGGCTAAAAATGTACGGCAACCAATTTTATCAATGGAGTAATCAATTAATTTATTGTGTAATGTCTTTTGCATGAATTCTTGACGGAGCATAATTGGCATTTTCTTTAACCATCAATACTGCCCAAAAATTTAATTACTAACCTTGTATCGTATTCATGCACATTTCCCCTTGTGGAATTTTACATGAAATGAAACTTTTGATGTTTTATCTCCTTTTTAAAGTTTGGACCTTCAATTTTGATTACTACGCATCTATCTGGCAATTCGTATTCCGTCCATTCGCCTTCAACCCTCTATAAAGCTACGTGTTTGTTATGCATTTGTCGTCTTCATCCCCATTCTTCACATAACCAATCTGTTGCCATCATATAGCGTTCAAATGATCGATTTCTTCTTGCTTCTGGCTGACAAATGTTGGACAATTTCCCCTTCATCGCCAATGTTCACTTTTATCAAAGGGTCATGTACTTGAGCATGCCCGGGCTTTGTGATCCTTATGCTTTCATCGTCTACGTTCCTTGTAGGCACTTCCTCCTCTAAACAATCTACCTTGTTGATTTCTCGACCAATATTCTGCTCCAATTCAAGCACTACTACCTTGCTTCTCAACATCCTAAGTGTTGCTTCTTCTTTCACCCTCTCTTTACATTCCTTATTGAAAGCCAATTGACTTTGAAAGCCTGAATATCGGCCATATTTTCTTGCTGTTGATAATTCATTAAAGTTCCTTAATTATATTTTTGTCAATTACTGGCTCCTCAAGGGCCACTGTGTTTGGCCTTATTTGACTGAACATTTCAGTAAGTACGTCTACTGAAAATGGCTCTTCGCTCTATGCGACAATTTGAGTTTCTTCCCTATCTTGCACTTCCCTGACACACCCATAATTCCCTTAGTACATGAACTTTTCCACTGGGTTTACTTCTGGGACAAAGGGTATGTGGTCTGCTTGCACCACTTTCGCTTCGCCTTTTTCGTTCCAGAAAACTAGACATTAGTGGAGCGATGAAGGTATGCAACGACTCCCGTGGATCCAACCTCTTCCTAGTAGAACGTTGTAACTAGTAGGGCCATCTATCACAAAGAANAACTACACATTGGTGGAGCAATGAAGGTTTGCAACGACTTTGTGGATCCAATCTCTTCCTAGTAGCACGTTGTAATTAGTAGGACCATCTATCATAAAGAAGACTGTGGTCCTGGTGGTTGTTCCCATAGTTATGTCAAGTGGCATCATCTCTTTAGCTGAAGTTGCTCCCCTATTGAAACTGGTAATAATAACTTCTGTTGGGATCGTATCGCTCTCTGTCTTTACAAATTTCCTCATAGTTCTGGACGGAGTAGTATTTATGACTACTTCGTTGTTGATGAGCACTTTTGCCACAGGGTATACCATTGACTAAGGCCTTCACGTATACTGGCCTCAAGTGTTTGGTCAATTTCATGGTTGGTCTCTTAAAGATGACCTTTTCAGCTACACCTATTTCCACTTCCTGTTTATCTTCCCTTTAGTTATTTCCTTGTGATAAGTCCACATGTAATATTTCACATTGAGCCTCTGCTTCTTGGACTTCATCTTTACTTTCTTCCAATGCTTTTTATTCATTACCCAACCTGTAGGGGGAGGTAATATTCTTGGAGGCGACCCATATTTCTCATAACGAGGCCCTCTTACCTTTCTCTTGGGCATCCCATACAACACATAGAAGTCAAAAACACGTCCAGATGGTTCACCCAACAAATCTACGTCGCGGACACCTTCCCGATACAGTTGCTTCAGTAAAGTGTTGTGTGACACTCCTCTCATCTTCCTCTCTGCTTCTAAATCGATCTCTTCTTCAACATCAATCATGCCATCATCTTCTTCTTCACCATATACCTTTTGAGATGTTTGACCTTCTTCACATCCCAACACAAAAGCTTCTTCCTCATTATCTTCTTTATCCTCCTCTTCATTTTCCTTACTTTTGAATTCATTGGCTAGTAAGTAATTATTAGCCATAGCAGGAGGTAACATACCAAATTGAATGACGAAGGTTGGATCCTCTTCATTTTCGTCTTTCTTTACACGCTCAAATTTTGATCTCTCAGAAGAATTCTCTGGCAATTTCTCCATTGACTTACCCATACTAGCCTCTTTGTCATCTTTGAGGACATTTTGGTTAGCTACCTCGAGTAGTTTAGGCGCCTTAGGACGTGATGATCCCTACTGTTGTTTCATCATTCGTCCGTAGTTCCGTTGGAAATGCATTTGTTGGGTTCTGCTCATTTCGTTAAAGGGTACAACTCTTCCTATATTATACTGAAACGAATGCCATAAATTCGACTGGCGAGGTTGCGGCCTGAACGTTCTCCCATTGTTTGTCGGTCTGAGCTACATCTCAAAAGGCGATTTCCCATAGAATGACATATTATGTCCTCCACCGGGTTGGAAACTCTGTACACTGTTAGGACGATGGTGATATCGCTCTGTTCCAAGTCTTTCATTCACTTCTCCTCTGCATCTAGCATATAAGATACCTTCGTCTTTTCTGTATTCTTTTCCTTTGAGACGTTCAAAGACACTGAGATGTGATTCAGGATCTTCTTCTCCATCATCTACTACCAACTTGAATTTTGGCAACTTATTTTGAAATCCGATGTCACCATATTCACTCCAAGTGGCTGCGGAAAAGGATTTTTATCCACTGTCATTTTATTCTTAGCCTCAAATGTGATTCGCTCTGACTCAATAACATCCTGTAACACATAACGAAAAACTAGACAATTATTAGTCATATATGACCATGCATTGTGCCATTTACAATATTTTTTACCCTTGATTTGTTCAGGGTTTGGCAACTTATACTTGTCGCTCAATTTTATCTACTTATCCTTATACAGTTTGTCGAATATAAGGTAAACTTTGCTCACGTCAAATGAGAATATCCTACCATTTTTGTTTCCATCTTTTATAGGCTCATTCTTGCTCGACGCTCTAAATTTGGCCATTATAGGGCAAGCATATGCATCTCCCTTAATCAATTCGGCCAGACATATCTCTATCTGATCATAATATTCATCATTAACAACATGAACGTCAAAATTTAGGTCTCTATAATAAGTCACTTTGCTAGAGTTTTTCATTTGTTCATCTTCTCTTAGTAAACGTTCATATCTAGCCACATTAGCACTCAATTGGAAAAGGTCAGGAAACTCTCTATCCTGGAATTTCTTTTTTAAATTAAAACTCAAACAACTTTGAGCGATTTTAACAAACTCTTTTTCAGGGAAAGGCACCAAACATTTCCTTCTAGCTATCTTAAACTTTTGGAGGAAACTCTCTGCCCATTTGTTTGGCAACTGGAATTTCTTTTTTAAATCAAAACTCAAACAACTTTGAACAATTTTAACAAACTCGTTTTCAGGCAAAGATAGCAAACATTTGCTCCTAGCTGTCTTAAACTTTTAGAGAGAACTCTTTGCCCATTCGTTTGGCAATTGACGTAAATTTGCCAAATCGGCCTAAGTAACTTCAGATTCAGTTTTGTAAAACTGGGCATGGAACAATTGTTCCAGTTGTTGCCATATTTGGACAAAATTTACTGGCAAATTAATGAACCATGAGAAGGCTACCCCTATTAACGAACTAGAAAACAGTCTCATTTGTGGTAATCGATTAATTCACCGCATTGTAGTATAAATTGCCCTATATATTCTAAGGCTGAAACTTCTCCTATACCGTTAAACAATGAAAACTCTGGTACTTTGTACTCTCTAGGTCAGGGATATGCTTGATCTACCCAATCAGGATATGACTTTGTGTAAGTAGGCCTGATAAAAAAAAAGGCACTCCAAAAGCCATTTGATCCTGTAATATCTCCGTAATTTAATTCCTCAACACAACGTTGGGATCATATGGAACTCCTATAGGTTGATTTATTGGAGGAATTACTTGAGGCCTAACATTTGGTACTTGGTTTGTGGTAAAAAGCCATTATTTAAACATTACTACCATTAGCCTGTGCATTTCTGCCATCATTGACCTGCGGGGTATTCTGTCCATTATCTTGGACATTGTTTCTTGCATTTGGGTTACCCCTCCAGGTTTGATACTATGTTACCACTATTCAAGTTTGTCATTCCACCACCCCCTGGTTTGAAGTAGATGGCTCAAAAGGCGAATTAATTCCTTGATTCGGACCCAGGCCTGGGGAACTATGTCCCACTATCATCTTGGATTGAAAGTAATTTCCTATACTTGGCATAACTCGTTGACAAATTTGACCCACTAACTTATTCATGATTTCATTCAAGGTGTTTAGTTTTCCATTTTGAATAAATCTTCCCATATTATGAACATTTTGTAAATTTACCTGTTCGACGACATCTTGTGTGAGTTCACCAAGCAATGCACCCATGGTTCGAGGACTCAACTCTATCATCGACTCGTAACGACTTTGATTTTGTCCCTCTGTTCGTGGAGTACTTTGCTGCTCCTCATATCGTTCAATTACATACTGGACTATTCCTTAGCTTGCTGGCTTCTTATTAGAGTTTTTATGAGGCATATTGTTTTACCTTTTCGTATCTTCAAACTCCAAACACCAATGTTCCCACTAGGAGTGCCAAATTGTTTCGTGTGGAAAGTCGGGGTCTTGCCAACAATTAAAAGATTCAGACGATTGTGTAAGGAACAAACCTTTCGAGACAAAGTCCCAATGATGGGTGTTTTTATTTATGAAGATTACAATTTACAAAGAAACGAAATGCCTCCAAGGGGCACAAGCACACAAAACAATTGAAAGTTAACAAGAAGAAATGAAACGAAACGAAATTACATTTTCTTTGTTTGAGAGTGATTTGATCAGGGTTGTTTCTATGTCTTCTCTTCTCTTTTATACATTCTCCAATAATTTTCTTGGAGAACCGTTTAAAAACCGCTTGTCACTCTATAACTACCCACTTTCTGCATAGTGGATGACTTGTTGAGAAACTGTCCTCTTTAACTGCTGCCATTACTTCCATCACTTAACTACTTTCAATCGAGATTCCTGGGTCGTGGACTGTGATAAAATCGTTCGTTAACCGTTTCAATGACCGTTGCTATGATCCAAAAGACATTACACTCATCCAGCTCTTGGACGTATCGCGGGCCTGGGCGATAATGGTGTTATGCTTGCTCAGATCTTGGGTGACGAAGCTGACTTGAGGGATTGTGGGCTTCCTTTACATAATTTCGTCTTTGGGCGTTAAGCAGAATTTTTGATAGGCCTTTGCTACATAACTTTTTGTGTTTTTACATGGTCCCATTTGGGGCTTATCCTTCGAATCTCCTAGGTGAGCTTCATTCTTTGAACCATTCCTTTGGGCCATACTTTCGCATGTCAACAATATGAATATGAGATATATATGGTTTGTGGTGTACGAACTGAAGTGAATGATAAATACAATATTTATGTCATTTTACTCATGGTTAGTTAAGGAAGTATTAAATTTGTGGTGTATCAAATATTTATTGTGGTGGTAATATAATCACCTTAAACTTAATTTATTAGATTACTAAATTTTCATTTGTAAATTTACCTATATATAATTTTCAATTAACTCACACTTAAAATGTGCTTAAAAAGAAAACAGCAAAAAAAAACTTCCAACTCGATTTTAGGTTCAAGTCGTAAACAAGACTGACCGCACGTACATATATGATAAATTTAATGGAAGACCTGAGGTCACATAATAATTCGAGCTTAATAAAATTATTAATAAATCATAATTAAATCGAAAGATAAATTAATTGCAAGGTCGTCCAATGTTCACTCCACCACAATATTATAGTTAACTATGACGAAGATACTTATAATGATTAAACAGTAAATGTAACATTAATACAACTAATCCATATAGACACAATGGCCACGGATAATAAGCATGTGACGTTACAGAATTGGGCAAGGATGAGACTTTGAGAACCAAAATGCAAACATTTAAAAATTGAAGGCTTGAGCTCGTATTCAAGGGAAAGCTACCTTAACTAAAGCTTGTCTACGCAAAATTTATTTTGTTGAATTGGCATGATTTATTTATTTTTATGTTCGTTAATGAGAGATAAATTACATGATATTTGTTATGTTAAGATATATCCTTATCATCAACACAACAGCTAAAATATTCACGACCTTTAGGACCACTTTAATTTGTTATAACTATATTGATTCTCACATGTGATTTTGTTTTTGTAATTACTTGTTCACAACTCCAAACGTATTCTATATAAGCTGTAAATCATTCATTTTAATTAACTGAATAAATTCATCACTTCAAGATACTTTTACATCAATTCATCTGTGCTCCTTCTTCTAGTTATTTAGTTGCTATTTAACTTGGTATTAGAGCACTGCAATGGCAAACAACGGATCCAATGATAATGAACAGTCAGCACAACCAGCATCAAGCACACTGGTACCTTCATTGTTGGGAAGAAATCAGATGCCACAATTTGGAATTAGTCTCACATAAGTCCCACCTATAAAGCTTGACATGAACTTCTTATTGTGGAAAAATATGGTTATGCCCATCATCAAGGGCCATAACCTCGAAGGATTCATCACATGATCAAAACCCTGTCCAGCAGAATTCCTTGCAACACAGACAAATGAATCTACTGGTGTAACTGTTGAAATGACATCAAATGCTGAGTATGGCAGATGGATGAGCACTGACCAGCTATTGATGGGTTGGCTCTACTTAATAACACCTGAAATCGCCATGAAAGTAATGGGATCTTCAACCTCTTGTCATCTCTGTAATGTTGTCCAAGAGAGCTTTGGAGTTATGAACAAGTCAAGAGTAACGTTCCTCATCAGTGAGCTTCAAAGAACAAGGAAATAATCAATGAGTATTGATCAATATCTCAATACAATTAAGCAACTAGTAGACAACATCGAGATTGCTGGGAAAAGAATCTCTCAGCCTGATCTTGTTACTCAAGTACTAGCTGGACTTGATGAGGAATACATCCCTATCGTGGTTCAAATAAGCAGTAGAGAATCTATTTCTTGGCATGAGCTTCAATCTGTTCTGATGACCTATGAAAGCAGAATTGAACATCTTAACACTATAAAAAACAATCTGGCTTCAATCAACTTAAGTCATACCTCAGCTAGTTATGTCCACAGATCAGTTCCTAATAGAGGTGGTAGGTTTAAATATGGTAGAAGAAGCAACCATAACAAAGGAGGAAGAAGTAGAGGCAGATTTATAAGGAAAGCTGAAAACAAAAGCCCATGTCAAATTTGTGGAATGAACAACCATTCAGCAGACAAGTGCTTCAATCGCTATGATGAGAGGTACATGGGGACAAAGCCTATTCAACAATATCAAAACAATATCTCAGTACCAGCTACACTTGTTGCTACTTAAGCACTATTACAGATCCGGCCTTGTTTGCTGATTCTGGAGCAAGCCATCATGTCATTGCTGAGGAAGGAAACCTGGCTGAAGCACATAAGTATGGTGGTCAGGAGAAACTCACAGTTGGTAATGGAAACAAACTTCTCATTTCTCATGTTGGCACTAATCGCTTGAGCACTTTGAATATTTCTAAATAATGTATTACTGGTGCCTTCGGTTAAGAAAAATCTGCTAAGTGTATCACAGTTAACATCTGATAATGATGTGTTTATGGAATTTCATCATGATTTTTATGTTGTCAAGGACTTACAAACGAAAGAAGTGCTACTGGAAGGGAAGCATAAGGATGGATTATATCAACTTGAGCATCCAGATCAAGTTAAGAGGTCTTCCTGTCATCAGTCAGTTTATCCAATAAGTTGAATCTCTCAACTTTTATTGTTTCCAAAAACTCTAGAGTTACTAGAGAGTATGAGTCTTCTCTTAAACTATGGCATATGAGACTTGGACACCCTACGCACTCTGTAATGTCACAAGTACTCAAACAATGTAATGAAAAAATCAATAACAATGAAGTCAATCATCTTTGTGATGCTTGCCAACTTGGTAAATCGCACTCTCTTCCTTTCAAACAGTCCACCTCACATACATTAGCACCTCTTGATCTCATTCATATCGACGTCTGGGGTCCTGCTCCAGTGCATTCAACATCTAGTTTTAGGTATTATATTTTATTCGTAGATGATTACAACAGACATACTTGGATTTACCCTATGAAAAATAAATCTGAATCTATCAATATGTTCATTCAGTTCAAAGCCTTAGTTGAAAACAAGTTTGATCGAAAAATTAAAACTCTCAGTCAGACTGGGGATGTAAATTCAGAGCATTTTGAAACTTAGCCTTATAATCTAGAAATGACATGAGAGTCTCTTGCCCCTCACACCTCAGCTCAAAATGGGAGAACCAAAAGAAAACATTGACATATAATCGAAACATGACTAACTTTACTTGCTCAAGCCCATATACCCTTGCATTATTGGTGGGAACCTTTTCATACAGCCACTTACCTTATCAACAAACTGCCAACACCAGTCCCTAAGATGAAATCACCTTCTGAAGCTCTAAACAATGAACAGGTTGATTATAGGTCTCTTAAAATTTTTGGGTGTGCTTGCTTTCCCTGCCTTAGACCTTATCAGAAACATAAGTTCAATTTTCACTCCATCAAGTGTGTATTTCTGGGGTTCAGCAACTCTCATAAGGGCTATAAATGTCTCAGTCCAAATGGAAGAATCTACATCTCTAGGCATGTAATTTTCAATGAATGTGAATTTTCCTTTCAATCTAGTTTTCTCAACAAAACAAGTAATCCACAAAACTCTGAAATTATCATTCAATATCTCCCACTCCAAGCCTCATTCAACTGTGATCCAGGTTGCTCAACTGATGCAGTCCATTCTAGTGCAACTCTTACAGCAACATCTCAAAGTTCTGATGAGCTATATATTAGTAAGAATGTATCACAGACTAACAATATACCAGCTGGGAAAAATGAAGATTAGATAAATACTGATCAAATTCTAATTGATCAGACAAATCAAACAGTGGAAAATAATGCACTGGGAACTGAATTGGAGGAAGAATTAATAGAGCACCCTATGATTACCATAAGCAAAGCAAGTATCTTCAAGCCATAAATCTACTCAACTCTTTAATAAGGGCATTTTTACATGTTTATTTCGGTTCACAAATATTGATAACTGTCGATAAATGTGAAAAATATATCTTAATTCGATGTAATATGTGTTTGTAGGACATCAATGATGAATATGGGGGAAATGAGGAAAAACAAACAAAAAAGGGCTT
>CAIGRO010275946.1:0-13097 GCA_903798355.1 Fraxinus baroniana | reverse complement strand
TATTTTTTTGGTTGATGTGATGGGGAATATGTGATTGAAAAAGAAGGAAAAGTTATTGATGTTATAGAAAATATTATTTTATTAAAAAATGTGTGGTTGAAAATGAGTAGAAGAATAAAAATGAAAAAAAAAATGTGACCCAAACAGGGGCTTAGTTTATTAGTGATGGTAAGCCTATGTTTGATAGATTCTTTTTTTTTTTTTTTTAAATAATAAGTTCTTGAATAGTAAATTTTTAAAGAATACGTGGCTAAAAAATTAAAAGAATATTTAAATTTACGTGAAAGATATTTTATTGTGAGAATGTATGATTAAAAATAAAAAGAAGGAAAACGAGTTTTGAAAGAATAGTTATCGAATAGGATCTAAAGTTCAAGAAAGAAAAACAGGAAAAAAAAAAAACTCTTTTCGATATTTCCTATTGAATAATGTTATGTAACCCCATTGATATTATAACTCTAATTTAGGCGACGATAAATAATATGTTAAATGAAATGTGTAATTAAATAAATTATTTAATGCCACATTAGAACTATCTGAATTGGGGTCGCAACCCCAATATGGCTAAAGAGTGTTACTCTTTCCTACCAATCGGCTGATTCGGATCCACTTTATTCTAAAATATATTGGTTAAAATTTGGGCGATCGGGTTGGACTGTTGTTATATTTATGCATTCCTCTATCTAAGAAATGAAAATTGTGACAAAGACTGTCATTTTAATGAGAGACGTACATTGTTGCGTGTGAAATTTTAACGATGTCGGGACATATTTATTCATATTCCATAAAATTACATAAAGACCCTTTATTCCACGTTATAATGAGAGAAATAATAATTTTTTGGAAAATGTATGATTACAAAAGAGTAATTTTTTTTTGGGTTTAGTTGTAATATTATTATATTAGAGAATGTGTGGTTGATAAGAAGAAGGTAAAAAATGAATTATAATTCAGAATAAAAGAAACTTTGCATTCCAAAACACAAAGAATAATTGTAAATTTTACCTCATGCTTTTTTGAAAATGGAAACTTCACAAATACATAAACTTCTATTTTTTTAGCCATACAAAGTAAAATTTTGCCATATGAATTGTTAGAATATTAATATGTCAACGTGTGAATATCAAAACATTGATGCATAATTTCATGTGTAGAAAATATTCAGAATGACAAAATTTAAAAATAAAATTATACCTCGGTTTAGTTGTCGATGGTAGTGAGATCGTGTTTGATTTAATCCGATTAGATTTTATACCTCTCCTGATAATCACGTGAAATCGAGAGGATGATATTCAATAAATTATGGCATTTATTGAATTGAATCAAAATATAAACCATAAAAATATAAGAGGATGTGTAACTGAAATTAAACGTATTATTAGAACAATCTTGCTACATGTACGTTTTCCTTTATATTAAGTTTGACACTCTTCCACGTGGCATCCATCATAACCACATAAAAATTGTGTCATTGATTGGAACAAGTGTTGTTAAAATCAATTGTTCAAATGTTGCAACATTAAACAGTGTCATCCATAATGTCAAACTTGATATACTTGTACAAATCCATTGTCCTAAAAAATGTCGACCTTTTTCCACCGTTGTTCAAAATGTACATATTCATCTCAATTAAATTTAGGGGCCCTATTGTCTCTTGTTGGAAGCATGGAATTTAATTAAGTCCTTGTTTGGTTCCTATTATTTTTAAAATACATTTATCTCCCTTTTATTTTCAATCATACATTATTTAATAAAATAATATTATACACAAATTCAAAATATTTTTTTATTTTTTAATCACACGTTTTTCATCAAAATATTATTCTAAAATGCATTTTATTGAGAAAATGGAGCTCAAGCAGGCTCTAAAAATAAAAATATTCAAAATAAAAATTGAATTATTGATGATCGTCCGTCTATGTAATAGTAGGTCAATGCTATATTATCCAATGTCTAAAAATACATTCAAATTCCACTAAATTATCACGTGGAATGATGCTCATCTAAACTTCGGATGAACAATATTATTCATAAAAATAAGGAATAATTGCAGCAGCGAACCCAAATTTTTGAATTTTTTACAGACTTTACCATTACCTTCAGTTTGTGGTACCGACAGTCCCAAACATTTGAAAGATTAGCACCTGAGATCTAAATGGATGATTTCCATTAGTTTGACCGTTAATTGACCCATAAATTTAACTTTGATTAAATTTAAATCATTTTTGAAAGGGTAAAATGGCAACTTTACGTTTTATACTTTAAATGAACTAAAAATTAAATTAAAAGAAAAACACTTATAAACCAATCATCTTCCCTATGCCTACCCCAACCCCCACTCACTTATCCCCACCCCTACCAAATTAAAACCAAAAACTTG
Source organism: Fraxinus baroniana (assembly GCA_903798355.1). NCBI lineage: Eukaryota > Viridiplantae > Streptophyta > Magnoliopsida > Lamiales > Oleaceae > Fraxinus > Fraxinus baroniana. The sequence continues at coordinate 10,717 of CAIGRO010275946.1, read as the reverse complement.
TCCCATTACTTATCCAACCGCCATCGACCGACACCACCACCACAATTCCCCTCATCCAAACCAACCAACGGGTTAATTACCTGAATAGTCACTGAACTTTACCGAAAGCTTCCATCAAATCACTGAACTTTAAAAACTACTTGGTTAGTCACTGAATTTTCGAAAAAACACCTCATTGGTCACTGAACTTTAAAAATCACCTCATTGGTCACTGAACTTTGCAAAAGATTTCTACGAAGTTACTGAACTTTGCAAAAAGTTTCCCAGATAGTTACTGGGTTCAGTGACCATCTGGAAAACGTTTTGCAAAGTTTAGTGATCAATGAGGTGATTTTTAAAGTTCAGTGACCAATGATGTGATTTTTCGAAAGTTCAGTGACTAACCAAATAGTTTTTAAAGTTTAGTGACCCGGTGAAAACTTTGACCAAAGTTCAGTGACTATTGAGGTCATTAATCCACCAACCAACCAACCACCCTAATTAGGTAACCCCATGGAAGGGACTTCAATAGACCCGAGCGACGGTTAGTAATCTGACGTGAGTAAAAAGATGAAGGTGTTTCATTTGTTCTATCGTTATTTCTTGTTTTCTATTTAGAGTGTGTTTGATGCACATTAAAATGAGAAAATGCATTTTTTGAAGTGATGTAATGAGAAATATGTGGTTGAAAAAGAAGGAAAAGTTATTGATCTGATGGAAAATATTATTTTATTGAAAAATGTGTGGGTGAAAATGAGTAGAAGAATGAGAATGAAAAAATAATGTGGGACAAGCAGGGGCTTAATCTCGAACTTTCTGTCATTTTTTTACTGTGAATTCTTGGTGGCTACAATTAGTCAAAGTTGTTGTCACTTTGCTCAAAGTAATATGAAAAATGGGTTTGTTGAAGTGGGAGGAAGAGGATAAAGAATTAGGGAGGAGATATTGGAGGGAACAACGACAAATTTAGTGGTGGAGTGAAGCAGTGGTGGTGGTGGTGGTGGCGACAGAGAGGGGTAAGATGGGACCAACTAGTTTTGGGTTTAGGAGGAGGTGGAATGTGGGGTGGGTGTGTGAAAGAGAATATGAATAGTAATTGAGTTTTAATTTTTTTAATTCAAAGTTACCATTTTATCTTTTAGAAAATGGTTTAGATTTGGTCAAATTCAAATTTATGGGTCAACTAACGGTCAAGCTAACAGAAATCATCCATTTGAACCTCATGTGCTAATTTTCTAAAAGTTTGGAACTGCTGTTGGCACAAACTGAAGGTTGGGGTAAATTTTGCGAAAAATCAAAAGGTTTGGGGACCTCTAATGCAATTATCCGAACACAGTTTTCAGTAATGTCTATGAAAAGTAGTATCTATCAAGTTTCTTTTGTAACACAAGACTCAAATAATGAGCTCAACAACCAAATAATAACGTATTGCATTTCAACTATGAATTCAGCATTGTTGTACTCAACGATAAATTCAGTACTGTTGTACTCAACGATAAATTCAGTACAGTAAAAAGAGCACATTGCTACTTAAAATAAGCTATAAATTAAATTAAAAGAAAAACACTTATAAACCAATCATCTTCCCTATGCCCACCACCAACCCCCACTCACTCATCCCCACCCCCACCAAATCAAAACCAAAAACTTGTCCCCTTGCTCATCCAACTGCCATTGATCCACACCACCACCACAACTCCCCTCATCCAAACCAACCAACCACCCTAATTAGGTGACTTCGTGGAAGGGACTTCAGTAGACCCGAGCGGTGGTTTGTAATCCGACACGAGCAAGGGAAAATTGCAAATTCTCAATTCCAATTTTAACACAACATTGGTAAAAAGACCAGGGTGTTTCATTTGTTCTATCGTTATTTCTTATTTTCTATTTAATCTCGAACTTTTTGTCATTTTTTTGCTGTGAATTCTTGGTGGCTACAATTAGTCAAAGTTGTTGTCATTTTGCTCAAAGTAATATGAAATATGGGTTTATTGGAGTGGGAGGAAGATGAATGAAGAATTAGGGAGGAGATATTGGCGGGAACAACGACAAAGTCGGTGGAGGAGGGCAGTAGTGGCAGCGACGACGGAGAGGGGTAAGATGGGACCAATTGGTTTTGGGTTTAGGAGGAGGTGGAGTGTGGGGGTGGGTGTGGGTGTGTGAAAGAGAAGATGAATAGTAATTGAGTTTTAATTTATTTTTTTAATTAAAAGTTACCATTTTATCTTTTATAAAATGGTTTAGATTTGGTCAAAGTCAAATTTATGGGTCAACTAACGGTCAAATTAATAGAAATCATTTATTTGGACCTCATGTGCTAATTTTCTAAAAGTTTGAAACTGTTGGTAGCACAAACTGAAGATTGGAGTAAAATCTGTAAAAAATCAAAAGATTTGGGACTGTCAGTACAATTATCCCAACACAATTTTCAATAATATCTATGAAAAGTAGTATCTATCAAGTGTTTTTTTTTTTTTGTAACACAAGACTCAACCAATGAGCTCAACAACCAAATAATCACGTATTGCATTTCAACTATGAATTCAGCATTATTGCACTCAACGATAAATTCAGTACAATAAGAAGAGAATATTTTTACTCAATGAAAACAATAATGTTGATCACAAATTTTCACTCGACATGTCTATTCGAATACTCCACCAATCAATTAGTGTTGTATGTACGGTTTCACAATATGCACGATTCAATATGTACATACGATGATAATCAGTACCGAGGAATAACATTATTTTAGAATTAAACATTCATTTAAAGTTTACTTCATGTCATGATTTATTGAATTATTAATCCAAGTCGATGACCATAAAATACACTCATTAGAGCGTGCACAATAGTTAATTACTTATGTACTGTATGCCGTAGGTAGACCAACAACGCACAAAAAATCCCACATAACATTTAGGTTCTAACAAAGAAGTTCATGTATTCCTGACATGAACATGTATTATCTTTAATTAATCCAAACACATTCTGGTCTCGTTGAGTTAATAACTAGCACAAAATACTTGAAAATTTTACATTTTCCTCAAAATTAACTATAGAATGGATGATCGTACATCAAAATTTCATTAGGTATACAATTTCACATTTCGAGATCAAAATTGAATTCTAATTAGTAAAACAAAATAAACCTCTATTGTAAGATCCTGATCACAAAAGTGCTGCTAAACCCCCTTCATTCCATCCAGTCTATTCTTTCCATCTTTTTTTGTATCAGATACTTTTTTTTAATATATTTCCCAGCTTTTATCAATTTAGTTTAGTATTAAAGAAAAAAATATCAAGATTTGAAGTATAGACCATAACATTTCTTGGCTCAAGTATTTGGTGTGAGTGGGTGACTTTATTCACTAGTAAGCAGTATTTGGCTATTTATGAGTTGTACCCTTTGCAGTTGTACGTGTACTGTGCAGGCTGGACCATACCAATTTCTAATGGGCGCCAAATCTCCCCCAAAAGCTATGAACAAAAATCTTGAAAACAAATAAATTCATCAAGAAAAGATGCAAAAATAAGGGGAAAAAGGACAGGCGTGAAAGCTTTCTCAGATAAAACCCCTCGCCTGCTTTCTTCTTTGGTTAGCCTCCCATTCCTACACACCCTTCTTATACTCCTCTCTCTACATTGAAGGGAAAAAAGGGAAAAAAAAAATTGAAATTATCATGAGCCCAAGATTTAGTCTTTTGAGTTTGTTTGGTAGATAATGAGCAGAGGCTTTAGTGTCTTCTTCTCAGAAGAAGATGGTTTCCCATTTTCAAGAACAAAAATCCCTTTTACAAAATCCGATGTTTGATGCCCTTTACTGTGAAGAAGAGCGTTTTGAAGAAGTTCTAGGAGGTGGTTTTGACTTCCAATCGCCAAAAAATGAGGATTCCAATGAGGTTCATAAAAAGGTTTTTCTATTTGAGCATGACCGTTTTTGGGAGGATGACGAGCTCGTGACCCTCTTGTCCAAGGAGAAAATACAGGTCCATTTGAGTTATAATGAAATGAACTCAGATGGATCTTTAATAATGGCGAGAAAAGAGGCTATTAAATGGATGTTAAAGGTGATTGCCCACTATGGATTCACTGCAACGACTGCTGTTTTATCTGCGAACTATTATGATAGGTTTATTACAAGCCTCTGCTTTCAGAAAGATAAACCATGGATGAGTCAATTGGCTGCTGTGGCTTGTCTTTCTTTAGCTGCCAAGGTGGAGGAAACTCAAGTCCCTCTTCTTTTGGATCTCCAAGTATGTCTATTCACTGGCCTTTTTTCTTTCTTGTTTTGTGTATTATCGCTATAATGTTTGTGTAAATGTCAATGTGGATTTTGCTTTGTTATTGATTTTGGTTTTATTTATTTATTTTTAAGGTGGAAGAATCCAAATATTTGTTTGAGGCAAAGACTATTCAGAGAATGGAGCTTTTGGTGCTTTCTACTCTCAAATGGAAGATGAATCCCGTGACTCCAATTTCATTCTTTGACCATAGTTTAAGGAGATTTGGATTGATGACTAACGCACACTGGAAATTTATGAGGAGGTGTGAGAGATTTCTTCTCTCAATCATCACTGGTATGTGACTCAGTTAATTTTGATGTCATCATTGCTTTATATGAATTGGATGGATGATTTCTCTATAATTATAAGTGCATTGGTTTACAGATGTTGTCTTTATATTCCAAATACAGATCATAGGCTCGTGCATTATCTTCCACATGCAATGGTTTATAGATGCTTTCTTTATATTCCAAATGCAGATCATAGGCTTGCGCATTTTCTTCCATCTGTTATTGCTGGCGCGACAATGATATATGTTACTAGAGAGATTGAGCCTTGTAATGCAATGAAATACAAAAATCAACTAATGGATGTGCTCAAAATCAGCGAGGTTTGGGTTCTAATTAATTTGATATATCTAGCATGGTTTTGGAAATTGAGTTTAAGCTTTGCCACTTTGAAGTTATTTTAAGACTTAAATGTTTTACCCTGAATTACAACAGGAATCTATTGATGAATGCTCAAAACTTATCCGGGAGGTAATGGATGGTGTTGACAACAAGCCCTGCCTCAAACGCAAACTTGAGTCTGTGCCAAGCAGCCCACACGGTGTCATCGATGCATATTTTAGCTCTGATAGCTCTCGCGATTCATGGGTCATCTCATCACCCGTTTCATCATCTCCTGAACCTTTGTTTAAGCGAAGCAGAGCTCGGGATCAGCACATGAGACTGGCTTCCCTAAGCAGTGTGTCTGTAAGCGTGGGTAGCACCCCTCGCCGAAATCTCATCCTCTAAATTATCTAATATTGGCTATGGTACTTCATAATCTCTATTTTAGCTATGGGTTCTTGTCATAATTCAATGCAATTATATGACATTCTATTAATTCTTACTGTATTTCTGGCCAACCCCATGTGACGAATCAGACATTTGTTGAACAATTGACTCCACTGCCTCTGATTGGGAATGGAGAGTGAGAATGGAAAGAGAGATTATTGGTTCCATAATGTCTCCTTGCATGTCATGCATAAATATAATACCCATTGCCTACTTTTGATGAAATATCATAAGGGATGGGTGTCCCCAAGTATTTGGTTGTTTTCTCAAAGGAGGAATTGTTGAATCGAGAAAGTTTTTCAATGTAGGACAGGCTGGCAATGGACTAGTTGCTGTTTTAACTGTTTTTTTATCATATCAACGGTGGAGAGAAGTCTTGAGGGGAGGACAAATTTGTTTACCAGTGGGATTTAGGTTGCTGTTGCATTAACTTTTCTTGCTTGGTTTTAACCTTGTTGACAAAAAATACTTTTTTGAAATAATCTAAATCCTAAGTTTATCATTTTTCTGAACTTATGGGTTTGGTTGAATTTGGGATTCAAGAAAGCTAAAAAGATAATTTAATACTTAATAAGATATTCTGATTTTATATATGCTCACTCTTCATATTCTGATTTTAAATAATTCTTGGTTGTCGACTTGATGGAGATGTGGAAAATTTATCTGAAGATGAAGGGCTCTTATAATGGTTATACTTTTAGGTAGGAATATGATGAGATGGCATTAACATGAAAATCCATCAACTTGGGGATTGTCGAGTACTGATTTTGTTGGGATAACTGTGAACCTGCAGTATGGTTTTGGTTTGTTAGATGACAATCTGCAGAATAATTTGTGAGAACAGTTTTAAAAGGTGTAGCTAGTCTGAAGGGCCCAAACCAATAATTCTGGAATGACATAATATACTGCATTTTGACCAAATCAAGATTAACTTGGAAAAGTTTTTTCCACGATCGCCCCTAAATCTCGAGTTCTTTTTTCCTTGTTTGCATTGTGTATTCGTAATGCAGGATTTCTAGAATTCATACTTTCTACATCTTGAAAAAATATGGATTCGTAATTTTGTGTCAATGATGGCGATGAAATTAGCTGTATAATTACATCCAAGGAGGGATGAACAGAGAATTTGACATTATAATACTAACACTTGATGCACAGAACTATTTGGACATTATTAGTTGTCTATATTCTGTATCCATCATACATAGGAAATGGGATATTTTGTCTCTTTAACATGAGACTGTTTTAGTCCTAATCTCCCCGTCAAGAAAGGTTTATGAAATTGTACCGCGCTGAAGCAGTAGTATTCATGTGAGGAAACAGAAGGGGTTAATGGTTGGCAACAGCTAGAGAAGAGTGTTTCCATGTCATTTTAGCAACAAGTTTTAGTCCTAATGCATTCTGGAATAGTAGATTGATGGAGAATGTGGTTGAAAAAGAAAGAAAAGTTATTGATGTGATGAAAATTATTATTTTATTGAAAAATGTGATTGAAAATGAGTTAGAAGAATGATAATGAAAATTTTAATGTGTACTAAATAGGAGTTTAGTTCCATAATTGTTTGGTCTTTTAGCTGCATAAATGATGTCAAGATAGGGAATAAGTGCACAAAATAGGGTTTGGCTACACGATTATTTATTTATTTTTTTGGTTCATCGCTACAAGACCTAGATTGGCTAGATTCTTAGCAAATATAACAAATGCCATATTAGTTTTAGTTTACCCCTTTCTTGTCTTTAGGTCAATGTAAAGAATAAATCGATCCTCGTATGTTGTCATTCACATATGCTTCTATATTTCTTGACAGTAACTTTATGTTCTTGAACATTAATCATCTTTCGAACTAGCTAGACACTCACCCATTCCTCGGGACCAAAAAGGAATTGTAATACAAGGGATATTGGCTTCTTGGCCATCAATTACACCTTCGACCCTTCATGTTCATCACTAACTCTTCAATTTTCTTAATTATTTTGGTTGATAGTTCTTTAAAGAAATTAGGGTCAATGTGCCAAATATTTCCAACGAATAACTCGTGGTACAGTAGACGTCAAACTGTCCAGTACAAAAACAATATCTATCTGTGTATTTGACCATCCAGCATTAATGATATAATCACTGATATAAATCTGAAAGGGCCAATTCAAAATCCTGAATAATCTAACCAAAAATTTATGTATTTGATTAATGAGGGAGTGTTGGGATCATCTGATTCTTATAAATGTGCCACCAACTTTTGAAATTTCTATAAGGAAAACTGATACCCCATATTAATTTCTGAAACTATGTAATAGTATACGGGGGACATATAAGTTCATGTCATTTATAACAGGGGAAGAAGACATTGAGAAAATAGTTCAGTTTCCCAAATGTTCAGACATTAATATTCACCATACCTCTGCTGACTCCGTATTCTGTCGTTTTTCCTTATCATCAACAATACTTAAAGAAAGAGCACAAAGCAAACCAGAAAAAAAAAAAATATTATTATTGAAATACTTTGCATAAAGGCACTGAAAAATGGCCCAATTACTTATAGTAGAAGACTGTTTTGTGAAGTTATCTAGCTGCAATATGGGCAGCCATAGAGTTTCAGTCCGAAAGGATCGAATGTAACGATTCTAATAGTACTCTCTTTACTAAGCAAAAACTTGGTTTTTAATTAATTGGACACTTTTTAGACTGTGATTTACTTTATTATTCAACAACTTCAGCTCCTACTGATTCCAAATGTAGAAATAGCAATTATAAGTAGGTAGTTCCATTCCATAATGCAAATTATGACATGGGCCTCAAGTGTTTTGAAGTTTTCTTCAACCTCTTAAATTTCAGGTAGAAATTGAATTAGAATAGTTCAGAATCGATCAACCGCTCTGCAGATGAACGAGTATAATTAGATATGCGGTACTTACACTTGTCACATTTACTATGCACGCCTAAAAGTTTTTATTTGTTTAAATTCAGTCTTCAGTGTGTCCTATCACGTACATGTCGAATTCACATTTTATCAAATGCACGACGCGTGGTAAGGACTTTGTCTGAGAGCCCATGTTCCAACTATAAATGCTGTCTTGACTGAGTAATGGTATATTTTGACCTTAGTCACTTTTGGAGACTCGGGAGAAATTTCTATGGATCTGATATGTGGATGCAAATATAAATGCCACTCTTTATGAATTTGAAATGAGAGAAAAGTATACAAATTTACGATCCTACACCAGATAATTCAATGTATACCTTTTATTTACAATTGTTGAATATTGATGCCATTGTTGTCATTTATATTTAACCTTGGGGCAATGATGAAAATGGGCTTGGCCCAAGATGATGAAAAATATTTTACTTAAAAGCCATTGCCCAATAATTCAAATGAAGGTAGCCCAAAACCCGGCCCAAATGGAGTTGTCAAGTGTGTCATTCTGGACCCTTGATCTAATGCATAATCTATGGTGATGGGCCTATTTTCTTAAGGCAGCTGGACGGTCATTCTGTAAAAAGAATTCATTCGGTTTCCTTTCTAAGTGAGAGAAATATTCTGGCTTCTCTATTCGTGCGATTCATTCGTCTCTCTTCTCTGCCTTTCTTCGATTCTTTGTGTAATTAATTAAAACTCTTGGTTTTAGTTGCAAATCTTAGTGGTTTGTTTCTGTGTGATGCTTTGATTATACCTTGTGAATAGTTTAGATAGGCTGTAGAGATTTAGTCCATAGAAGTGGCTGCTTTGTGTAATTCCTTGTTAGGGTTTGGGTTTTGTTGACTTATTCATTTGTACAGACGGGTACAATGTATTCTTTGTGGATTTCTGAGCCTCTAATAAAATCGATATTACTTTGTGTAAATTCTTATTTGAGTTCTTGATGAATTCTATACTGCTTCCATTGCGATCTTGAGGTTCCAAAACCTTTATAAGTGGTATCAAAGCGTTGTTAAGTGCATAAGGAGGTCTCGATTGAGATTTGGTCGTCTGAAAATTCAGGTTCTGTTGACTGTTGGTTTTCTCGATTTTGTGCAGTAAACCCTAATTTGTTTTATTTTCTCGAATTGGCTACTAATTCAATTTCCTCTTGTGTTTATTGTGAGAAATTTGTCCTTTGGTGAATGAATTGGAGGATCGTGCTGCTAGTCTTCAAATCGATTCCTCTTGGTGCTGGTTCTTTGAACCAGCTTAGTGAGACCTTCATAACACGTATTTTTTATGTTTCTTGAATGTGTTATTATTATATTCTGGAAACTGTGGATTCTCCCCTAATTTTCCTTGTGATTTGTGTCCCTGTTGGTGTTAGAGTTGAGCCTTGACCTGGGGTCTTGAACTTCACGGAATCTTGGTGAATTCTAACACCTGATTTAGTTAGAATTTTGATTATCATTCTGTTTTTGTACAGTAGCCTTATTCTTTGTGAATGCTTGTGATTAGATGTCTGATTATTCTCACTGCTTATTTTTCTGTGATTCTCCGAGTTTAATAATCTGCCTATTATCACTATTATATACTATTCACTATGTTAATAGTCTGTTTTCAGCTTTGATATTGTCATTCCTAATTTTGTTTTGCACTGAGATTGTGTAACTTAAAATTATTGAATGAGATATCAGTGTTTTGTTTTTTCTTTGTTTTGAACTGTGACCTCAAAGATTTTTTTTGCATTGATTAAAAACTTTAAATGACAATGGCAACATTTGAACTTGGAGTTTTTAATGGAAATGAGAATTTTCTCACTTGGCAACAAAAAATGAGAGGGGTCTTAGTTCAACAGAAAGTTGCTAAGGCTATTACTGGTGAATATCCTGCTACTATGACTTTTGATCAAAAGAATGAATCTGACGAACTTGCATATACTTCTATTATCCTTCATTTATCTGATCAAGTGTTGAGAAAGATAGGAAAGCAAGATAGTGCTAAGGATTTGTGGGTTAAACTAGAAGAACGGTACATGTCTAAGAGTCTGCCTAATAAGCTCTTCCTTTTAGAGAGGTTCTTTAGCTTTAAGATAGATATGTCTAAGGACTTAGATGATAATCTTGATACTTTCAATAAGTTAGTTCAAGATATCACTGATACTGGGGATAANCTTTAAGATAGATATGTCTAAGGACTTAGATGATAATCTTGATACTTTCAATAAGTTAGTTCAAGATATCACTGATACTGGGGATAAAGTTTCTGATGAGTACAAATGTGTTATCCTTTAGAATGATATACATGATGTCTACAAGGATGTTAAGTCTGCTATTAAGGATGACAGAGATACCTTAACACCTTACATAGCGATCAATTCCTTGAGAAGTAAAGAGTTAGAGCTTAAAGTTGAAAGAACTAGGAAGAATTTTGAGAGTTTGTCTGTGAGAGGTAGACCTATGACCAGGCAAATCAGTGGTCAGAATTATCAAGGGAA
>CAIGRO010275936.1:0-21097 GCA_903798355.1 Fraxinus baroniana | reverse complement strand
TGAAATCTTGAGGTGAATTTATTCACTCACCACCAATTCTTTGTTGATATCGCGTGTCAAAACCGAAAATGCAACTCCAGGCTTGAGATCTTTTCTCCTGTTTTCACTTCTTAAATTCTGCGAAATCAGTTTTCGAAAAGCATTATTTTTCAAACTCCCTCTGATTTTCTCCCCCCAAAATCCATTTCCCTCATGGCTAAAACGCTTATTGGTTTGCATTGGTTGCACTTTAGCTTTCATGGCCACACAGCAAGACTCCATAGTTAAATCCTAAATAATTAAGCAAAGATTCTAGAATTTATTATGTAAAAAGCACTAACTATGGAATCCTAGGATCTCAGTACTCGTGCACACCGAATATAAAAGGCTAAAATGCCTTTATTAAAGATCCCAGTTCTCGCAAGATGTCCCACGAAAAATCTTGAATCTTGATTAAGAAAAAAGAACTAAAAAGTAATGGCTTTACACAGCAAATCACTGATCCACGTCAAATTTAAGCCCCACAAATTAATAAATAATAACTCAGATCAGAAAACACTTTTATCTGTCAAAAATCAAAACCAAATAGCTCTTCGAAAATCACAAAATCAAATCAAACAAAGACCCTGATCAGAGTTTTATTCAAGATCCGAGATTCTGAAAGAAACTGAAAGTTTGACACAACAAAAAGATCATCGGAGTTTGACAGATTTTAGGTGGAGAACTGGTGTCAAGAATGTGAATTTTAGTGAAACAAAAAGGCTCAGTTAGTTGTACGCACGTGAATCTCTAGAATTTGGTTAGATGATTAATACTAATTATAATTAGATTTAATGAAAGATCCGTTTTTTTTATTCACTTCTAAGCGACAAGTGCAGACTCCTAGGTTTACTTAGGAACAACAACGTGGAAGATTTAGTACAATTCCATTCTATTTAATATTTATTAATTATTCTATTATTGGCCTCAAGATTTCATTTTTTGGCTTTTCAATTCCAATCCAATTGGTGATAGTGAACACAAAAAGTCAGCAGAGTAGTTAACTATTCTCCAATGTTGTAAGGATAGGTGTCAAGTGGGACCCTGAGATACCAATATTCGGTGGTCTATGATGTGAGTTGGGTCGACATAATTTAAAAGGTATACAATGATTAGACAAGCTTGAAATTAATTTTAAAAAATACAAATGGGGTCAATAATAGACGTTGCAATAATGAACGAAAAATTGAAAAAAACGTATGGATGGCAAGGTCTCCAATGTTTATTGGTATCTTGTGCGGTAATCTCTAAAAGGTATTTTCACTTGTACATCAAGTGATGTACATAAAGAGTTTCCCCCCTTACATTGGGAGTGGGATCCACTAGAATAATATTTTTTTTATTTGAGTGGACCCCATCCCCCATGTGAGGGACTTGATGTACATAAAGAGTTTCCCCCCTTACATTGGGAGTGGGATCCACTGGAATAATATTTTTTTATTTGAGTGGACCTCATCTCCCGTGTGAGGGAGTGTAATCCCTGATGTACCACTAGTATTGTCCTTTCTAAAATATCATATCATGGTTTCCAAACCCAAATATATAAAATTGGAACTATTCATAAAATTGGCATGTTTGATTAGAGGCGAGCACAGGGTTGGATTGATTTCGGATCAATTTCAATTTCAACTTGACAACCAAATTGATAGTTTTAATTAGGGGAAATCTCTACTAAAAATCAAACGACAAGATAAATAAATCGACACAAGTATTAATATCGTGACATGAATCGTAAAAGCATGGATGTGATATACCAAAAAATTTGTATTTTCAGATTTTTGTAGTAATTATGATCCATACGTTTATTTAACTCTTAATACAGAATCATTCAAATCAGGACGATTCGCGAAACATGAGAAGTAGACGAACATAAGTCAGTTTGGTTCGATTCAATTTGTCCGGTTGAATCAACAATCAAATCAACACGTCCGTTTGACCGAGTTTAATGACTATGTCCTAACTGAGTGAACCAAAAAGATGTACCTTTCGATAAATAATTACTATCATATTAGATTACTAAATAAAATAAGTTTTATTAAACTAAAACTATGTACGAGAAATAGATGGTACTGTTTAAAAAAATATCTTAAAAATAGAGTCTTATCTATTTTTCTAATTTTAATATTAGCTAAAAAAAATTGTAGCAACAATCTTAAACCTTTGAATTTTTTTTTACAGACTTTACCATAACATTCAGTCGTGCTACCAACGATTCCAAACCTTTGAAAAATTAGCACGTAAGGTTCAAATAGATGGATTCCATTCATTTGACCGTTAACCAAGAAAATGTGTTCGGATTGAATTTAAAGAGGGTAAAATGGTAAATTCGTCATTATTCTGCGTAGAACAATTTAAAAAAGTAAAGAGAAAATAGACTATTCATCCACCCCAACCCCTACCCCAACCCCAAACTCCATCCTCCAACCCAACCACTAAATCAAAACCAAATCAATCCATTCGCCTCCTTCTTCCACATCTATCACCACTCGTCATTGCCGCCGAACTCCACATGCACTTCATTATTGTATTTGCGAAAATGTGAAAATATTATTACAAATTCTGGGTAAAGTGTGCGAAAATTTTCAACAGTCTTAGGAGCAACATTAGCACAAAATTGCTTGCAGGAGCAACAATAAATTAGTCAGGATTAAGAATATCCTGACTATGAATGGCAAAGTGATGGACTAACATTAGAATATGCACTCCAATTTTTCATTGCTATTAGTACCTATTTCAAATAAAGATAATACATCAAAAAATCATCATTTAAAAAGGGTTGCCATCATTTTTCCTCATTTGCTCCCTGCTTTAGGTTCACAAAATTGCTTAGTTTTGATTTAGTGGGTTGGTTTGGGGTTTGGGGGGTGGCGTGGGATAGATTTTGGAATATGAACAGTCCATTTTTTTATTTTTTATTTTTTTGTTTTAATTGTTATATGTGGAATAATGACAAATTTACCATTTTACACTCTTTAGATTTGGTGAAAACACATTTTCTTGGTCAACTAACGGTCAAATGGATGTATCCATTTGGACCTAGGTGCTAATTTTTCAAATGTTTGGAACAGTTGGAGGCACAAACTAAATATTAAGATAAAGTCTGCAAACTCAAAAGTTTGGGACCGTTGCTGTAATTTTTCCTATCGATTATTTAAATTAGACTTAATAGCACAAAACGTCCCTACGTTTGACATATAGTGTGCAAAATGTTCATACGTTTCAATTTTTTGCATTTTCATCTTTATTTCAACGTTTCATTGCGAAAAATGTCATTTTCACCTTTTCAGCGTAAAATGACCAAACCCTCATATATATAAATAAAACAAAAAAGAAAAGAAAAATAAAGAATGAATTACAATCTTATTCTTAACTTTGAAAAAAATGCAAATGAGTGGTATTATTTTTTTTATTTTAACTATATAAAAAAGTAATATTTTTTAATCTGAGACAACCACATATCGCTATGCCGACTTTATAATTTCTGTAGCTTTAAAAGTGAAAAAAAATTACACGTTCTAAGCAACGACAGGGGCTAGTTTTCCCCCTCTTATAAGTAGATTTGTACGGCCACTCAAACATGTTTAAGAATTTATTTAACCAAGCGAACTCAATTTCTCTTTGTTGTCTACTTTATACTTGAGTTAAAAAGTGAATAAAGTTTGCACGTACCAATCAATGACTGCACTGCATTCATCAAATTAGAGCTGGACAAAACTTTTGAATCAAACGATTTTTTCTTAAGTTAAATATCTGAAAGTGTATTTGAATCGAAAACTGATAGATTTAGTTCGATTCTAGTTTCTAGACCAATAATCGAATAACAGCATAAGAACCGAATCTCCATAATTTTTATTTTAGATAAACCAATTTATTTTTTTTTAAAAATAAATTTATTAACTAATTAATTTAGCTCAAACCCAAAATATGATTTTCCTATTTCTAAATTAAAGCCCAAGCTCAACTTAATCAAATTGATCTAAGTTTTACCTAAATTTCTTATTATACCGTAGTGCCGTTTTAGAGAAATTGAATTGGAAACTTGGTTGCACCTCTCTAAATTATTGTGAGCTCGCTATTCATCTCTTCATGTGGTTTTAACAGTCAAATCTATGAAGGATTCAACAAAGAAATGCGTAAAAGTTTCATTATTTTGTAAGAGCTAAAATTGCACATGTCATTGATTGAATTAATATAGCATTGTTGTAAATATTAAAAAAAAATTTATTGTACAACAATCGAGAATCGAATTGAACCGAACCCGAACAGTTTCATAATTCAATTTGGACATGACGGTTCCACTTATTAAATACCTTAAAATTCGGGTTCGATTTGGTTCTCTTTAAAATTGAACTGAATCGAACCATGTCCAACCGTAAACCAAACTAAATATAAACTAAAGATAATATTGTATATTGATGCATGTCGGTAATTTTTTTCCCGTCTTATAAGTAGACTTATAAGCCTAACTAAACAACACGTTAGATTCGTTCTTCACGCACACATTCTGCTCCATCAGAATTTTTTTCTCAATTAATTGTATTTCAAATAGTGTTTAGACATAACTATTCTTAGGAGTAAACATACGTCGAGTTTGGACCACCCGACAACCGGGGTGAAATCTCTAACTGAAACCAAATCGACAAAATAAATAAACTGACTCAACTGACCTTAGGTCGATTCGATTTGTGGAATTTAAGGATTTTTTTATTGTATGGAGCTTCTCGTTTATGAGCCACACATGCGGAGTGACAGCAACCTAAAGCAAATCACGGTATTCTAGCCCACATACAGCCTAAACAAAGGGCTGGACTCTTGGACTTGCTGCGAATCACTGTAACCCCGGACGGATCATACAATCAGTAGAGCACTTTCTGATGCAGATGTTCACCATGAGAGGTGCAGCTGCATAGCATACTCATGTTTCTACTCAGATCTTACTCTATATCACTCAAATCTACAACCACTTCGTACCTTCTGAAATTAAGTAAGAACTGGAAGAGAATTTAGAAGAACACGATGAATATAAGAACACACTAGTTTATTGATAACTCTAAGATACTACAAGGTTTTCCAAGATAATTTACAATGAAGGGGGAGGTTCCCTTACATAGAGGAGAGAAAATATTAAAACAAACATACGGGACCTACGTTATCTTATCATGTAGATACATGTCCTAAGCTTACAAACCTTATCTTATCATGTAGACACATGTCCTAACCTTATCTTATCATGTAGACACATGTCCTAACCTTATCTTATCATGTGGACACATGTCCAAACATTATTTAACCTTATCACAAACTTTATCACAAACCTTATCTAGATATGATTACAAAAGGACAAACTACTTTAATAAAGTAGCTTTGTCGTTGTCTTCGTCATGGTGTGTTTAAGTTCATGAAGTCGTCTGGTTGTGATGGTAATCCGTGTTGATTCAATCAAGGGGATTTAATGTCTTTTTCACTTGGCCATGCATCAATCTTGGAAAAGACCGTCATCTATTCGTTCATTTGTCTGGCTCGGTCCTTCATCTTTTAATTTTTCTTTACTGGATTTTGCCTTTCTTTTGTCTATAGAATTCCACCAGGGATCTGCACGTAGTCCTTTTTGAATTCTTTTTCAAGAAATTCCTTTTCCCTTTGCTGGCGTCCTCCTGGAGTCTTCTCTGAAAATCTTGACGTTTCACCAAGGCTTTGTGTTGACCTTCCTTGAAATAATTGTCCCCATTGCCAATCAAATGCATAATCGTAATATGGCTCACGTACAATGAGAAATCTTTAAAAATTCATTTCCTGATAAACTTGAATATCTTGTTGAATTTTCGTAGTGTAATCCACTGATAAAACTTCCCATGGTACATCATCTTCATAGGCTGGCCAAATTTGTGGAGGAATTGTCTGATTAATCTCTGTCACGCGTCTTTGAAATTCTCGAAATTCCTTTGGATAATGCTCCCAATTTTGATGTATGTTGAACGGTTGAACTGCATACTCCTTGACATGAGAGAAATGTGCATATGTTCCCGCATCAGTGAAATAACCATGTCTTTGGAAAATTAAGATCACATAAACATTATCTTTAGAAGTTCTGAGATCTTTGAATTTCAGAGAAAAAATTTTAAACATTTTTATCCAGTGTGTCATTGGATAAAATCATTCAAAAAACTTTTTGCAAAATAATCAATTGTTCTATACGGAAAATCTAGATTCATTTGACAAAATGAATCAATTGCATCAGTGACGTGAAAAGAAATTCCAATTTGCCAAAGTTCTAAAAGATACCAAAGAAAACATAGTTTCTTTTGAAAATTTTAGTGCAGTGTGTTTTGGATTAAAACGGAAAAGTGTGAAAAATGGATAGTCTGAGTGAAATCCAGACCACCAAGTGTTTCAATTCCAGTTTTCCTTATCACGATGGACTGATATTTGAGCATGAGCTCTTTGGATCTGGGTTTGAGAGTTTTGGTTCTTATGAGTTCAGGAGGGAAGACTTCAATGTGAGGATAGAGATTCGAAGATTTTCCTTCCATCATGTAAATGACGGGGATAGATGGAGGAGTGATCAAAGAAATTTTAGGTCTGGAAAGGAAGTCTGGTAACAGATTGTGTTTCCCTTTGATATATTTGACGTCAAAGTCAAAGTTTGAGAACCATTCTGCCCATCTGAGAAGTTGAGAGTTTGGAATTTGCTTCTTCTTGAAAGAGAGCATTTTGGAAAAGCTGACATGCCCATTTCTACCAGGAATTTATGTCTAATAAGATGGAACTGGAATTTTTCAATTCCCCTTTTTACTACAAGAATTTATTTGAATGTAGAATGATAGTGCTTCTCCGATTCTGAGAATGAACCACTTTTATATCCACAAATTCTTCTCTTTCCATTTCTTTCTTCAAGTAAAACTGCTGCCCAGAAACAATCACTTGCATCTGTCTGAAGGATGCGTTTTCCATCTGTAGGGATTTGTAGAGCCGGAAGATTATTGACTTTCTGTTTGATGGTTTTGATTACTTGAGTTTGAGCCGATGANACTTTTATATCCACAAATTCTTCTCTTTCCATTTCTTTCTTCAAGTAAAACTGCTGCCCAGAAACAATCACTTGCATCTGTCTGAAGGATGCGTTTTCCATCTGTAGGGATTTGTAGAGCCGGAAGATTATTGACTTTCTGTTTGATGGTTTTGATTACTTGAGTTTGAGCCGATGACCAAGGAGGAGAATTTTGTTTGAGCATGAGTTGAAGTGGTCGGATGATTGATGTAAGATGATCAATAAAATATGCTATGTAATTAACAATCCTCAAAAATTGTTGAACTTCATTTTTTGTCAAATTTTCATCTGGAAACTTGAGAAGTTCCTGGCCAACATGATGCTGAAGTGAATACTGTCTATCCTTAATATGCATACCCAAGAAATCAGCTTCTTTGACTCCAATCACCATTTTCCTTTGAGAAAGCATAATATCATAATGTTTAATAAGATCTGTAAACTTGGATAGTAAATCAACATGAGAGTCTTCATCTTCAGAGAATAATAAGATTATCATCAATATAGACCAAAACTGTCTCCAATAATGATTTAAAGATTTTCGTCATTGCTTTATGGAAAAGAGAAGGTGCAGTCCTTAGACCAAAGGGCATAGCCGTCCATTGGTAATGATGGTTTGGGATGCAAAACGCTGTTTTGTGTCTCTCTTCAGGTTTGATTCCTAACTGCCAAAAACATGCTTTAAGATTAAATTTTGAGTAGATTCTCGCTCTAGACAGATTTGCAAACATTGTCTTTCTATCTGGAAGAGGAAATTTATCATCTGAAAGAAAAACATTCAATGGCTTGTAATCAATAACCAATATGAGTTTTCCTCGAGCTTGTTCACTTCGTTTGTTAACATAGAATGCTTGACACGCCCATTGTGGGGTTGTTGGTTCAATAAGACCTTCAGCTTGGAGTTGAGCAAGTTCTTTATTGGCTAGTTGAAGGTGTTCTGGGTTTATTCCAAGACCGGCTTTTGTAGGATTGACATCTTCATTTTTCTTGAAGGGAAGAGAAATGAAAAAGTCTAAGTTTTTCCAAAGTGGATTTGTGCATTTAGTGAGGAAATCTGAGTGAGATTCTACACAACAATCTCGGATTAGTATATCTGTGATATTTGGAATGGTCATGGTAAAGTATGTGGTCATTTGTATGTAAGGCTGGAACTAGGACTTACATCTGAAACCATTTGGGCGAGGAATAACATTCTTTTCCCACAATTGCCTGATAATATCCCATGCAATGATAATATCTTTACCCGGTAAAGAAGAACCTAGTAACTTGTGAGAAATGCCAAGTTTTGGAAAGAATATATCTTTACCAGGTAAAGTAGAACATAGTAATTTGTGAGAAATACCTAATTGTGGGAAGAACTGAATTGTGACAGGCTTACTGATTATTTCAGTTGAGAGGCGACCTCCATTTGCTGCTTGAAAGATTTGTCGATGATTTTTTCACATATGATCAGGAAGAATGGCAGGATTGAGGATTGAGCATGCTGCACTGGTGTCAAATAGTGCAGCAACTGTTATAGGCCTTTCATATTTTACTGTAAAGAGCTTTACTTCAATCATTGGCACCAGAATAGATGAAAATGCTGGTTTTACCATTTGCATGCCATAACATTCTTCAATATAATCAGATTCATCGGAAGGACTTTTATCAGAATTATATTCAAGAGCAAAGATGGTGTCCTGCATTTGTTTATCTTCTTCAGAGAATAGAGATTCGAGATCATCATCACCATAGTCAATTTTTGTGGCTGTGAAAATTTGGTGAAGAATTTTCTCATTTTTTCTATTAGGACAAGCTTTTGCAAAGTGCCTTATTTCCACAAATAAAACACCTGTTTCCTTTTTCCTTTGAGAATTTGCGCCTGAAATTTTTTTTCTTTTTTCGAAAAGGATTGAGAAGAGTCCTTGCGAGAAAACTTCATTCTCCTTTTATGGAATTTTTTCTTTCCTCTGTAATCGTAATCTTTCATGGAACGGCTGCATTTGATCTGCAAATAAGGCTTATCGCAAGCCTTTTCCAATTTCTTTCCTGTGGCATTAATATCTTTGAGGAAAACATTTTGATTGCAAAGTTTTTTCAGCGTTTTCATGACCCAATTGTGGAGTTCACCAAAAGATGTAGCATTCAAAGGTTGTCCTCTCATTTCCATTGTTCTTAACGTTTCTTGACCAAGAGGTTGAGGAATTGATTCCAGATAAGCTTGTTTCGTATTCGTATCATCCATACCACCAATATGATAGTATCGTTGTGCAGCATTTCTGAAATGTCTTTCAAGGTCTTTTGGATTGTAAGAGCAACACTTTAATTTGAAGAATTCTTCCCTGGCAATCTCATTGTCATGATCAGATTTTCTACAAAATTCTCAATATAAGGAATTTATAAAAGAATGGTATTTGACTCTTGGGTAAATTGTAACTGTCTGTATTCACCCATAGAATCATACCAATCTCTGAAAAATCCTGTTATCTTTGCTAAGAAAGCTTTGATAACCTTTGTATGAGTCATGTTTGGCTTTTGAAGTTCAGCGGTACACCAGGCTTTCATTTCTTGTAGTATGTACTTCCACTATGATGGAG
Organism: Fraxinus baroniana; assembly: GCA_903798355.1. Taxonomy (NCBI): domain Eukaryota; kingdom Viridiplantae; phylum Streptophyta; class Magnoliopsida; order Lamiales; family Oleaceae; genus Fraxinus; species Fraxinus baroniana. The sequence goes on along the minus strand of CAIGRO010275936.1, from coordinate 11,458 downwards.
AAATGTCATCAAATGTGAACTTAGGTGAAGAGGCCCAACTTGAAGAATAATAATTATTAGTAACACGAGTTTCAGTCACATCTTCATCAAGTACTTCTAGTTCATCAACAATAGGTTCGCCTGGATGTTGGGTATGAGATTCACCTGCTTGATCAGCCATATAGAGAGGAGGATTATCATTTTTAGACTCATTATAAATATTTTCAGATGATTCGACAGACTCGGAATCAGAACTGATATCATCTGTCATATGGTGTACAAGAGAGGAGTATGTGGCTTGGTTATGAGTTTGTTTTAGAAAATTGGAAATATGATTTTTGATCATCATTTGAGGCTGTTCTAAAGGTGGACATTTTTGAGAGAGAGAGGATTGTATTTGACGGGTAGTAGTGGATCTGATCTTTTTTGGAGGCATGAGTGGTTTTTTCTTTTGTTCCCATTCTCTAGGAGTAAAATGATGGAGGTAGATCATTGGTATGTAGAGGAGTATAGAGGTCCTGTTTGGGAATTAGAAGAGGTTGAGGGATAATATGGTGTGGATGGTGGGATCATTGGATTTGACTCAAGAGAAGCAAGTTGAACTTTCAGGTTTTTGATTTCTCTTTCTTGAGTATCAAATGATACCTGGTTTTGTAGACGATTCATTATGTCATTGTGTAAAATTTCGATTCTTTGTCTACAAACTTGAAGAGGGGTTAGAAAGTCTGAGTCTGCTATTGTAGAGTCTTTTCAATCCGTTGCTGACTTTGGTCAATCTTTTTCAATAAAGCATTTTGCTGTACTGCATTTTCTGAATGCCAATTTAAAGCTTGAATTCTTGATCTTCCAAGAATGAGTGAAATGATCATTTTCAAAGGTTTCTAAAGGAAGAAACCCTTTTTGTGTAGGAGAATGAAACATCATCATGAGAGAATGAGAAGAGGGTGAATTGTCTTCCCAATCCCATTTTTTATGATATCTGCTACAATCATCATCATCATCGTCATTATCCCATCCTGTAGGAATTATGGGATCATCATTCCTAAGTGGTGCAGAATATTTGACATAGTAGTCAAATTTTCTTGATGGCTCTCCAAGTAGTCCAACTTCTGGATCTTTGTCATAGAAAGCTTTATGTAACTTTCTTTGACTGCTTTGCTTAGCTTTTCTTCTTTGTGGGGGAGAATCATCATCGACATCTGCTGATAAACATCTGGAGCATGAGCAAACATCCCAGAAGATATGTCCGGTGTCATCTGTTCGGCTATATACTGGCCTCCCATTTGCATCAAAAGCATAAATATGGATTCTTTCTTCTGCATATGCAAACTGGGTAGGAAAACAGGAGGGTTGTTTAGAGACAACATCTCTTTTGAAGGCTATTTCAACATCTCCATTGGATTTTTTTTCTGAAAAAAGGTTCCGTGGATTGTATTGGAACAGAATTCTTATTCTCCTTGTGAGCTTGTTCATAGGTGGTGATCCATGTCTCAAGAATGAGTTTGAGTAACTTTGCTCGAGGAATCTGCCTGGGAACATACGTACAGCTGGGAACATGGTCTGATTCTACATGGAGAAGTAGAGCATCATCAGTTCTTTGGGATTGTGCAAAATCAAGAGAATGATTTTGAATCTTGTACACCATCTGATAATGAAGAGTGGCTGCATATGTAACAGAAGATGGCACAGGTCTAACAATTTGGATTTGGACCTTTAAGACAGTAAGTAGTTGTGGATCTGATATGAGCATGTTGAAATTTGGGAACATCGTGACCAAACCAGTTCCAGCATTAAGAGTTGTTTCTACAGTTCCTATGCAAGCATGTTGATTCTCAGATAAACGAGTATCTAACGTGCCAATTCTTGAAACTGTGGGAAGACCTTTTCTTCCATGAATGGTTAAGGCAAATCTAACAGCTCCAAAGTGGAGATGAGTATATCCTTCAGATAACCATACTTTTGGAAGATGAGAAGATAACTCAAGTGTGATAAATTGCTCTTTTTCTGTAGCAGGTAGAAGATGTTGATCAAACTTTGAAGCTTGAACAAATTCTTTGGCTTGAGATTTTTGTGAAGAAATAAGGCTACAGACAGTTTTAGAGATAGACAGACGAGGTTTTATATAAGGGAGATATGGATTTACAAGGGGTAGATCTGTGAGTGAAACTTTATTAGACTAAAAAAGATAAGATATTTCGTAGAGATATTCCATTTTAGAAATATCAGATTTTCTCATAGAAGAGGACGAGGAAAAAGATAACACACAAGATTTAAAGGTTTCTGAAGAAGAAGACATGATTAAGAGGTGTTCTTCCTTAATTTCTTCCCATACTTAGCAATCATAAATTATCATGATTGAAGTAAAGCTCTTTACAGGAAAATATAAAAGGCCTATAACAGTCGCCGCACTATTTGACACAGGTGCAACATGCTAAATCCTCAATCCTGCCATTCTTCCTGATCATATGTGGAAAAATCATCGACAAATCTTTCAAATAGCAAATGGAGATCGCTTCTCAACTGAAATAATTAGTAAGCCTGTCACAATTCAGTTCTTTCCAGAACTAGGTATTTCTCACAAATTACTAGGTTCTACTTTACCTGGTAAAGATATTATCATTGCATGGGATATTATCAGGCAATTGTGGGAAAAGAATGTTATTCCTCGCCCAAATGGTCTCAGATATAAGTCCTAGTTCCAGCCTTACATACAAATGACCACACACTTTATCACGACCATTCCAAATATCACAGATATACTAATCCGAGATTGTTGTACAGAATCTCACTCAGATTTCCTCACTAAATGCACAAATCCACTTTGGAAAAACTTACTTTTTCATTTCTCTTCCCTTCAAGAAAAATGAAGATGTCAATCCTACAAAAGCCACCACCTTGGAATGAACCCAGAACACCTTCAACTAGCCAATAAAGAACTTGCTCAACTCCAAGTTGAAGGTCTTATTGAACCAACAACCTCACAATGGGCGTGTCAAGCGTTCTATGTTAACAAACGAAGTGAACAAGTTCGAGGAAAACTCAGATTGGTTATTGATTACAGTCATTGAATGCTTTTCTTTCAGATGATAAATTTCCTCTTCCAGACAGAAAGACAATGTTTGCAAATCTTTCTAGAGCGAGAATCTACTCAAAATCTGATCTTGAAGCAGGTTTTTGGCAGTTAGGAATCAAACCTGAAGAGAGACACAAAACAACGTTTTGCATCCCAAACCATCATTACCAATGGACGGTTATGCCCTTTGGTCTAAAGACTGCACCTTCTCTTTTCCAGAAAGTAATGACGAGAATCTTTAAACCATTATTGGAGACAGCTTTGGTCTATATTGATGATATCTTATTATTCTCTGAAGATGAAGACTCTCATGCTGATTTGCTATCCAGGTTTACAGATCTTATTAAACATCATGGTATCATGCTTTCTCAAAGGAAAATGGTGATTGGAGTCAAAGAAGCTGATTTCTTGGGTATGCATATTAAGGATGGACAATATTCACTTCAGCCTCATGTTGGCCAGGAACTTCTCAAGTTTTTAGATGAAAATTTGACAAAAAAGGAAGTTCAATAATTTCTGGGGATTGTTAATTACATAACTGATTTTATTAATCATCTTACATCAATCATCCGACCACTCAACTCATACTCAAACAAAACTCTCCTCCTTGATCATCGGCTCAAACTCAAGTAATCAAAACCATCAAACAGAAAGTCAATAATCTTCCGGCTCTACAAATCCCTACAGATGGAAAACGCAATCCTTCAGACAAATGCAAGTGATTGTTTTTGGACAATAGTTTTACTTGAAGAAAGAAATGGAAAGAGAAGAATTTGTGAATATAAAAATGGTTCATTCTCAGAATCTGAGAAGCATTATCATTCTACATTCAAAGAAACTCTTGCAGTAAAAAGGGGAATTGAAAAATTTCAGTTCTATCTTATTGGACATAAATTTTTGGTAGAAATGGGCACGTCAGCTTTTCCAAAAATACTCTCTTTCAAGAAGAAGCAAATTCCAAAATCTCAACTTCTCGGATGGGCAGAATGGTTCTCAAACTTTGACTTTGATATTAAACATATCAAAGGGAAACACAATCTGTTACCAGACTTCCTCTCCAAACCAAAAATCTCTTTGATTATTCCTCCATCTATCCCCGTCATTTACATAATGGAAGGAAAATCTTCAAATCCCTTATCCCTATCCTCACATTGAAGTCTTCTCTCCTGAATTCACTGAACTCATAAGAACCAAAACTCTCAAATCCAGATCCAAATAGCTCATTCTCAGATATCAGTCCATCGTGATAAGGAAAACTGGAATTGAAACACTTAGTGGTCTTGGATTTCACCCAGACTATCCATTTTTCATACTTTTCCGTTTTGATCCAAGGCACACTGCACTAAAATTTCAAAAAAAAAAAAACTCTATGTTTTCTTTGGTATCTTTTAGAACTTTGACAAATTAGAATTTCTTTTCACGTCACTGATGCAATTGATTCATTTTGTCAAATGAATCTGGATTTTCCGTATAGAACAATTGATCATTTTGCAAAAAGTTTTTTTGAATGGTTTTATCCAATGACAAGCTGAATAAAAATGTTTAAAACTTTTTCCCTGAAATTCAAAGATCTCAAAACTTCTAAAGATAATGTTTATGTGATCTTAATTTTCCAAAGACAGGGTTATTTCACTGAGGCGGGAACATATGCACATTTCTCTCATGTCAAGGAGTATGCTGTTAAACCGTTCAACATACATCAAAATTGAGAGCATTATCCAAAGGAATTTCGAGAATTTCAAGGGCACACGACAGAGATTAATCAGACAATTCCTCCGCAAATTTGGTCAGCCTATGAAGATGATGCACCATGGGAAGCTTTACCAGTGAATTACACTATGAAAATTCAACAAGATATTCAAGTTTATCAGGAAATGAATTTTTAAAGATTTCTCACTGTACGTGATCCAGATTACGATTATGCATTTGATTGGCAATGAAGACAATTATTTCAAGGAAGGCCAACACAAAGCCTTGGTGAAACGTCAAGATTTTCAGAGAAGACTCCAGGAGGACGCCAGCAAAGGGAAAAGGAATTTCTTGAAAAAGAAATTAAAAGAATTCAAAAAGAACTACGTGCAGATCCCTGGTGGAATTCTATAGACAAAAGAAAGACAGAATCCAGTAAAGAAAAATTAAAAGATGAAGGATCGAGCCAGACAAATAAACAAATAGATGACAGTCTTTTCTAAGATTTACAAGATGCATGGCCAAGTGAAAAAGACATTAATACCCCTTGATTGAATCAACACGGATTACCATCACAACCAGACGACTCCATGAACTTAGACACACCATGACGAAGACAACGACAAAGCTACTTTATTAAAGTAGTTTGTCCTTTTGTAATCATATCCAAATAAGATTTGTGATAAAGTTTGTAATAAGGTTAGATAAGGTTTGTGATAAGGTTAAATAATGTTTGGACATGTGTCCACATGATAAGATAATGTAAGGACATGTGTCTACATGATAAGATAAGGTTAGGACATGTGTCTAAATGAGAAGATAAAGTTTGTAAGATTAGGACATGTGTCCACATGATAAGATAATGTGGGTCCCGTATGTTTATGTTAATATTTTCTCTCTTCTATATAAGAGGACCTCCCCCTTCATTGTAAATTATCTTGGAAAACCTTGTAGTATCTCAGAGTTATCAATAAACTAGTGTGTTCTTATATTTATCATGTTCTCTAAATTCTCTTCCAGTTCTTACTTAATTTCAGAAGGTACGAAGTGGTTGTAGATTTGAGTGATATGGAGTAAGATCTGAATAGAAACATGAGTATGCTCTGCAGTTGCACCTCTCATGGTGAACCTCTGCATCAGAAAGTGCTCTACTGATTGTATGATCCGTCCGAAGTTACAGTGATTCACAGTAAGTCCAAGAGTCCGGCCCTTTGTTTAAGCCTGTTTAGGATGTATGTGGGCTAGAATACCGTGATTTGCTATAGGTTGTTGTCACTCCGCAATGACATTGTGATCTTATGCAATTGGAACATGAGAGAACAATAAAGAAAGAAAATAAAAAATAAATAAAACTTTTGTTTGTGAACACTTGTACAGTTGGACATTTATTGTTAAAACATCTGTTAAAATAATTTCAGTCCATTTCTACTTGACATTTCTGTTAGTATTAGACAGAGTCAGAATGACTATTTGGAATAGAAAATGGTTTCGTGATCAAACCAAACAGACTGACAAGTTTGATGAGTAACAAATAAGTTTTACCCCTAAATTTAATGGTTGAAAGCTATGATAGAAAGGAAATAAAAGAAAATTTAGGACATATTCTCAACTTGGAGATGACAACGACAAGATGTAAACATGACAAGGAAGAATACCTAAAGAAACACAAGCGCCTATTCGTGAAATGTGAGAACAAGAGGAGACCTCAACCGGACCATTGTGCTACTAGCTCCATCTATTGCCGAGGACCTACCAATAATCAGCCCAACTCCACATCCCCTGCTCAAACCAAGCTGTGGAGCTTCTAGCTCCATCGATGCACCTACCATTTCCAGTTATGGTACAGATGATCAAGCTCAACTACCCCTCGATCGTGTTGTTGAAAACTAAATTTTCTTGAATAAGTGTGTCTACTATCGAGCCACCTCCTCTAAACACTTAGAACTACTGCTTCGTGTAGCGTTTTTACATACTCACTTTTGGTGTGAATTGCATTCATCTCACTGATTGTGTTGAAACTCCTGGGAACAACAATGCAACTCGCTCTTAAGATCAAGAATTGGTTCACTTAAATAATGACCGGTTCAATGCCATAAAAGGTTTTAACTTTTCCTTACAAACACTAACCGGATTTCACATGGAATGATTAAAACCCAATTCTACAAATAATCCGGTGAAAGAAGCTACGAGAAATTCATGTTAAGGTAGAAACTATTGAAGAGAAACAATACTGCTCTCAAGCCTAGAGATCCGAGTCACTAAATGATGATGGTCGAACATCATAAAATGTGAAGCTTTCCATCACTAGACACCAATTGATACTCAAATGAGATGTTTAAAGCACGATCCAACAAAAAATCATGCATTTTTTAACTCAAAAAGAAAATCCATTTTCCCAGAAATCAATGTTCCATGTTAAAAGAGACTTCCCAGCTTCATAAGTTCCTCACAATTACTTTTAGACACATACAATGTCACAAGTATGATTCAGGTATCATCAACTGAGAAGTTCATAGACTTCAATACAAGAATACCTTAGTGTGTTTCATATTGGCGCTTGGGCGAAATAGCAAGATTAAGGAACACAAACGTGTTAGGTATATTTTGGTTGTCTTGCCCGATCCTATCTAATCGAGCGTACAAATGCCTTTAGATGTTAGTACAACTAACAAAGCTCCTTCATTAAGGGTGTTATTCAGGCAATTAACAAATAATATAAAACAGAGAAGGAATCCTTCATATACTTCTAAGTTCTAAAGCAAATCGTGTCCATAACATTGATATTAAAACAAGATTCCAAAGTAAATGAAACAAATCGAATTTCCAATAAAATGTGCATGTCCACCAAACCTGGACTACTGACGTGAAAAAATCTGCTCCATTTGATTTAAGCAAAATACCCAAATGCTGTATCATTTTTGTCACAGCTTCTCATGGACAGTATAGTGATTCAACAAAACAACAAATCCTAGCAATGTCAAAAAGTGACATATCATCAAGAACAAATTAAAAATAATTAAATAAATGAAGAGAATTTACATAAGGTAGTCCAATTCCTGTAGAACATATCAAATGTAAATCACCTTCACCCTAATATTCATCTGATATTGTTACTTTCTGCACTGCACGTACTTCTCCATTTAAACTTGCCTGCATAAAGAAGATTTTAACTATTAGAAAACACAAAACTTGCAGGAAAAAAAGGAAGATTAAGAAAAAAAAAAAAAAAACCTAAAGAGAACCAGCTGTAAAACTCGACTTGTATGTGGCCACTTTTATCACCTTCAATAAATTTTGGTCTTTCCACGGCCCCTTGTCCGACTTCAAACAACCTCCCTCATTTGAACACGTACAGCTACCACCGAGAAAACCTGGTAGCTCACTAAAATGATAATGATTTTATTGGACTGTGGAATCACTTCAATTCTAAGCAAGCAAGAGAAGTCCAGTTACCTCTCATCAATAGCTTCCATTAATTTGCTTTGATAATTATTGCCAAGCACCTAGAGAGAATTTGAAATCAATGGGCTTCATGCATCGTAGGCTAAAAAGAAAAGAATTTATGCAGTTTGATTTACATGAATGAACTTATAGTATACCTGAATCTTGGAAGTTGTATCGGGGTCGAGTAAAGGCTTCACTATAGTCCAGATCAACTGAAAGGCAGGACCAGCATTGATGATATACATTCGGCTGAGTGTCTGTAGAATAGTTAAAAAGGACAATATTTATGGATATTTAGGACATATTTGATACAGATACGGGTAATGATAAGACGTACTTCAGGATAATTGTCGTTATCGATCTTTTGAAGCACCTTAATGAATTCTACCACAGGTCCAGACAAACTCATTAAACCCTGAATAAGAACAATGAAAAGTTGTTAAATAATGTAAGAATCTTTGAATATGACGTGAGTGGTTTATAAAAATTAGAATCTTTGAATATGATGTGAGTGGTTTATAAAAATTAAAGAGTAGAAGAAATTAGTGTACCAATCCTTGGACATCTAAGATTGTTGTGCTTGAATCTATACGCCTATTTGCAGCAACAGAACAAGCAGGAAACCTGACAGCAAGAGTCTTCTCGAATTCCTGGACTAGGTATTTTACAAATCGGTCGAAAGTAGTCACTAGCACCAACTTGTCAACATCCATCTTCCCCAATCTTTCAATGTAAACTGGTCTTCCATCCTTGTCAACGCTATGATATCCCTGTGGATAGTATTCCTGAACGTCGTTTAATTCAGTGAAGTCAAAGTCCTGAAGAATAAAAGCACAGAAACAATTAAGATTCAAATCAAAATTAAGTAATAAATATAACAAGTCAAGCCTCAAAACTCAAAGGCTGCAGCCAACTTGTGGACAGGTAGGGAGAGACTCGAGATACTCAACAAAAAACCTTCACACTCCAGAAGTTTTTGACAAATTGACAAGCTAAGGAAACAATACAAAAATGCGTCGAACAAATAAGAGTTAAAAATCCATCAGAGATCACCTCCACAATAGTATCCGCACCAAAGTCCTTCCTCCACTGAAGCATGTCAGCCCACATGCGCTTTGCATTTTCAATATTGAACTTCCTTGCTTTCAAAAATCTGCAAAATTTTTATTGCTGAAAATAAAATTAGATTTTTTATTATTTAAGGACAATCAACACAAAATATCGAATGAATAGCATGTTAATTAGAATAACATAAAGCCGAAACTGAAGCCAGATGAGTAGCATCTGGAATTGCTGCATTGTCAATGGGTGGGAAAAGAAGGATCACTAATCTAAGCAGTGATTTGTCATCTCCTGAAAAGATCAAATAGCCAATCTACTATACAATCAGATGTATGATATCAATGCCGAAGCGAATATAAAGAAAGCATTCTTGAAAAAATGCTGAAGAGAAAGTACTGGGGAAGGAAATTTTACATTAATTTCACAAACAATGACATGCACGCCCCATTTTCAACCCTGCCATAGACAGATGCACCAAAATAACATGAACAGGAATAAAAATCCTCCTCACATAAATAAGTGTTTTTTTATCTAAGATTCCATGTGACCGTATTTCAGAAGTGAAAAATCACCTTACGTTTTAATCTAAGATTCCATGTGTCCGTATTTCAGAAATGCTTAGGATATGCTAAATATAAAGCATGTGCACAGTGAAAAATCACCTTAACATGGTATAATAATCATCAAATCTTGCAGGAAGCAAATTGTCTGAGATCAATTCTTGTCGAAAAGCATCTACAGCCATCAGCTCCTCAGTTTCACTACCATCCTCATTTTCACAAACTGCAAAATCATTTCTTCTCCTCAGCTTATTTCTTATAGAATTTCTTAGTTTGCTGGATACATTTTTAGCTTTTCTGAGAATACCAAATCTTGTCCTTTCCTCTGAAACTTCTGTATTTGATTTCTGCTTGTTTCTTTCATCATTATGACAACCTGGTGAAAATCAAAATTATGTCACTATATGATGATATTAAACATTTAACATCATTATTCATTAAGCAACTCGCCTCATTATTATTTCATGGAATAAACCCGTGAAATGAATCAAATTTGAAAGAGAACTTCACTTTATCTAAGACTGGAAGCAGTAACACTAACTAGAAGCCAATATCTATTTGACATGACGAAAATTAAATGAAAGCAAACTTAAAAGGGAAAAAGAGCTGAGTTAATGAAATCAAACTAGATAAACTAGATATTCTAGCCATAAGCATGTATAGGTAGTAAGTAACTCCCGGAAGAATAATAGCTACATGCCTTGTAGGTAAATTTATATATAGATGTAAGAAGGGTTCATAGATAATTGAAAAGTGGACGTCCACTGTGGGAACATAATAAGAAGTACCCATTTTTGAGTATGGACGTTTATTCAGTATTCGCGAGCCGAGCCGAATGGATTTCTAGCTCGGCTCGACTCGACTCGACTCGACTCGACTAAGCCGTATAAGCCGTTTTTTTTTATTCAGTATTTTAAGCAACAAATATGCGTTTTAAGCGATTTAAAATTTGTTAGAAATGTTGAAGTGCGGCCATGATAAATATATGGTCGATAAATTTTAAATATCGAAAATAATATTACATTACTTGTGAAGTGTAAAGTCGTGATTGTTTATATTTCTTTTCAATCTCAACCCCATTCCAATGTCCATTTTTCGAACTTTATTTCTCCTACAACGTTTGATTCGATATTTCACGATATGAATATCCATTTAGATCGATTAAAATTTTTTTAAAAAAACTTAAAATGTGATAATAATAAATATATTGTCGATAAAGTGTAAATATAAAAATTATCTTAATTATCTTAAATTATTAAACGTAAAATCATAATTGTTAATTTTCATTTTCTACCCACTCTCAACCCCCATATTCACACTAATTTCTCTCAATTTCATATTTTTTTTTTAAGTTTTTATCTTAAATTAAGCCATTTTTTTTTTTTACGTTTCATTCAGTATTTTAAGTTACAAATATGCGTTTTAAGCAATTTAAAATTTATTAAAAATGTTGAAGTGCAGCCATGATAAATATATGGTCGATAAATTTTAAATGTAAAAATAATTTTACATTAATTATGAAGCGTAAAGTCGTGATTGTTTATGTTTCTTTTCAATCTCAACCCCATTCCAATGCCCCTTTTTCGAACTTTATTTTTTCGACAACGTTTGATTTAATATTTCACGATATGAATATTCATTTGGATTGATT